>JAJJLH010002021.1:0-82467 GCA_023806865.1 Isotricha sp. YL-2021a
AATGATGCTAAGGCATTTACAAATTTGTTTGAGGGAACATCAAGAACTGTGAATCCTTTTTTGTTTTTGTTTATTTCTATTGAGTTTATTAAGTCGTCAGTCATAGATATTAAAATGGATAATTTTTTTTTTTTATTATTTATTTTGGAAAATAAATTATTTTTTTTATAATTGTTTTATTATTCAAGTTTTTATTTATTAAATTAATGCAAAATATATTTAAATAAATGATGTATAACATATATAAGTTTAAGATTATTAATATTATTATATATTACAATTTTATTATAAACATAGAATATACAATTTTTATTTTAATATTTTCCTTTTTTTTTTAATAATTTAACTTTTCTCCCTATATTTTTATTTACTTCAAATTTAACCCAACAACCACCTTCAATCATATTATCTAATTCATTACAAATTTCATTTTCAGAATATCCTGAATTACTTACTATTGTCCAATAATCAATCCATTCATCTAATTCAATTTCACCATTGTTATTTTTATCTACTTCATTAAATAATTCATTTGAATTTATTATTGGGAAATTTGAAGACCAAAATTTTAAAGTTTCATCTCTTTCTATTTTTTTCGAATTATTAATGTCAATCAAATAAAATAATTCCATAACTTTTTCTTTTAAAACTGGAGATAACTAAATAAAAAAATAAATTAAAAATTAAAAAAATACTTTTTCACTTTTTGATATTTTAACTCCCATTAATTTTAATAATTTAATGTAAAGAAATAATAAAAAATTTTTTTTAAAATAAAATAATTTATTTATTAAAAATATATAAAATAAATACAATTCCAAAAATTAAAAAAAACAAAGCCATTCTATTTCTTTTAACTTCCTTAATATCAGGTAATTGATTATTATTTTCATTATTAACTCCATAATATCCAAAACTATTTAAAAAATTTTGAAAAAAAGAAGGACGATTATTATTTTGTCTTGGTTCATTTCTTCTAGATTGTGGTCTATCATCAACTTCATCTTTATTCATTTCATCATTTGTATATAATTTTACAATTCTATCCATTTCAATTCCATTTTTACATATTGGACATACTAAAACTGATTGAGAATCTAACCAACTTTTTAAACAATGCCAACAAAATATATGTCCACATTCAGTTGCAACTGGGAGTTTTGGTGGGTTTAAACATATTATACATTCTAGTTGATTATTACTCATTTTTTTTTTTAATAGTTTTTTTTTAATTTTTTTAATTTATTTCATTTTTTTTTATCTTTTTTTTTAATCTTAAATAAAAAATTAATAAATATTCTAATATTGTATAATAATATTATTTTTAAATGTTAATTAAAGCAATAATTTAAATCTTTTAATTATTTTTTTGAGGTTATAATTTCACATATTTTGTTATATATATTAAGTCTCATATTTTCTTGGTTTAATCCTATTGTTAAATCATTTTTTAAAGAAAATTGTTTAAATTCATTTAATTCTTTATTTATTTTATCATTATATTCTTCTTCTATATTATACAATTCATCATCTTGTTCATCTTTTAAATATTCAATTTGAACTTTAATTTGGTTTACTGTAATATTATTTTTTAAATCTTTCATTTCCATTTCTAAATTTTTAATTTGCTCTGAATAAATTTCTGTTATTTCAGAATAATGATTAAATTTTTCATTTGATAATTGTTTTATTTTATCTATAAATTTTTTAAATAAAATAGAATAATAATAATTATTAATATCATTGATTGAGTTTTCTAAAATATTTTCAATTTCAAAAAGTCCTTTTTGTTGTTTTGGACCAATATTTTTATAATTATCAATTAAATTATTAATCAATGATTCTTTATTCCCTTTTTTTGAATTAAAACTATTATTTACTAATAAATCAAATGAAGCATTTAAAATATTTCCTGTTTCTTTAGTTTCATTTGTATTTAAAATATTTTCTCCACTTAATTCAGAATTAATACTATCAAAAGAGTTTTCTGAATTTAATAAAGATATATTGTTATTATTTTTACCATTTTCAAAAATTTTTATCATATCTTTATCTAATTTTAATAAATCTAAAGTATTTTCATTGTTCATTGATATTAATGAATTATTATTAGAACTATTTTCTTCAAATTTTAGAGGTTTTTTATTTATTTGTAATTTTAGACTTTTTGATTTATTTATTTGATTTAATTTTTCTTTAAATTTATTATCTTGTTTATCTAATTCATTTTTCACTAAATTTTTTACTTTATTTTGATTAAACATTAATTGTTCTATTAATTTCCTATTTTCTTCTATATTATTTTTCTTTTCAGATAAAGATTTTCTTATATCTTTAGATTTATTTTGTAAAAATTCTTTTATATTTATATTTTTTTCTTTTATTATTTGTTTAACATTTTCTTCTGTCAAAAATAAACTTAATCTATTTTCATAATCTAAACTTCTAATATCTCCAATTTCTTTATAAAAATTAATTGCTTTATTATATAATTCTATAATTGGAATTATAAAATCAGGATTTTCACTTTCAGCAAATTCCATTTCAAATAAAAATAATACTTCAAAAAACTCATTATTAAGTCTTTTCATTATTTACATATAAATTCATTTTTCAATAAAATATTTTATTATAATATTTATTTTTTATAATGAAATAAATTTCAAAAATAAATTAAAATTAAATATTTTAAAATAATATTTTTCATCTAATTTCATTTTAATATATAAAAAATAATAAAATTAAATAGTTAAATTTCCTACAATATTACTTAATTTTTTTGAAGTTTTAGTTTCTTCTCTCATTAATTCCAACATTTTCTGATCACATTTAGTAATTAATTTTTTTTCTTTATTCAAAACAGAAATCTCTCTATTACATCCTCTAGAAGCTAACCCTCCATAAATTAAAATTAAATCATTATTAATTTCTACAATATTTAAATAAGTTTTAAAATCAATTTCACTTTTATTTTCATAATTTAACTTAACCCATCCTTTCTTAATATCTTTTAAATCTAAATATTCAATATCTTTACTATAATTACTATCAGTAATTAAACCAATATTCCCAAAAAAAGAATACATAATACCTCTTGGTTTATCAAATTGAAAAATAATATTTGCCCTAGGAGAATTTAAATTAGGTAAATTAAGCCATCTATTAATAACAGGATCAAAAATTTCAACAGAAGAACAATTTTCTCCTCCAATAACCATTAAAGTTTCAAAAACATCACAATAAATCATTGTATGATAAGCTCTTGCATCATTTAAATCAATAATTCTTTTTATTTTATTAGTTATTTTATCATAAATTAATACATTTTTATATATTTGAGTTTCATCTTCTCCTCCTGAAATATATAATTTATCTCCTATTAAGAGAGAACGACATCCAATTGGAAATTTTGTATAACCAAATGGATTTCTTGTTAATTCCACTATTGTTTTTGTTATTTGACGATTCTTTCTATCATAAAACATTATTATATTTGTATTTTCTATTGCTTTTCCATAATCTTTTGGTGAATCCTCTTCATCTTCATTTTTTTTTATTCTTAAATCTGCATGGGAACTTTGTAGTTCTTTTGAATCTTGTTTAAAATTCTTTTCATAACATTCTAAACATAAGAATGAAAAATATTTTTGTAATATATCATTATTTAATATTATTTCTTCTTTGTTGTTATATTTTGCTTTTAATAAAGCTAATTCACTTTTTGTGGCTTTTGAATTTTTGAATATTTTTTTATTTGTAAATAACATATCCTCAGCATCTTTTTTACTTGTTATTGTTTCAAATTGATATATGTAATTTTCAATATCTTTTAAATCACCATATTTATTTACACTGTCAAAAACACTTTTTTTAAATGAATCATATAATATGTTATATTGATTCATTCTTTTTGTTATTTCATCAAAATTTTCTTTGTCTAAATTTTCAACTGATAATTTAATTGGGTAAATTGGAGATGATTCATCTATTATTTTTTTTATATCTACATTATTAATATTATTATAATCTTCTTTTGAAAAATTATATTCTCCGAAAAAGATATTTTTTACATTATTAATTAATCCTTTTATATAATTTTTTTGATTTTCTTTAAATTCATTTATATTTAATGTAATTGATTTTAATTCATTATCAATCTCTTTTCCTTTTAATTCTATTAAATTTAATAATTCATAATGAATTAAAAATAAACTAGAATTCTCATCTAAATTTATTATATTTGGTTTTATTATATTATTTTTGACTTTAGTTAATTTTTTTGAGGAATTCTTTTTTGAAGAATTTGATTTATTTGATGTATTAAAATCTAATTTTTTCACTGAAGAACCATTTGGTATTGTTTCATTATTATTATTTTCAACATTAAAAAATTTCTTATTTTTATTTAAATAACCTTTTAAATCATTTTTAGTTTTATCAATTTTATTTTTTATTCCAGTAACAGTTTTACCAAAATTTTCAAATATATTTTTCGTTTCTCTTTTTTTTAAATTCCCTAATTTTTCAATTTGATCTTTTAATTCATTTATCATTTCTTCAATTTGTTTAATTAAATCACTTTCAATAATTTTATAATCATTAAAAATTTGATTACTTTCAATTTTTTCATAAAGTTGATTAAAAACATTATCAATATTTTTTTCTGTGAGAAGATATCTTGATTTTGATACTAAAATATGATCTTTATGTTCATCTAAAGTACATTCTGGACAACAAGTTACTTTACATGGAATACAATACATTACATTATCATTATTATCTTTACAATTTTTATTTTGTGTTTTTAAATTTAATCTCAAATGCTGAAATATATCAATTTTCTTTGAGTTTTGATTTTGAAAATTTATATTTTGTGAAATATTTGATTCATCCATTCAAAAAAAAAATAATTTTGATAAAAAAAAAATAATAAAAAAATAAATAAAAAATAAATAAAAAAATATAATAAATAAATAAAAAAAAATTACAAAATAACTATTATCTCTTATATCTATATCTCTTAAATTTAAAATACAATTTCAAAATTCCTTTATCAAAAATATTCTTAAAAGCAGCTTTCTCACTCATATCCCATTCTCTATTAACAATTTTAAAAGCAATATCTTCATAAGGTGCTCCAGCATGAAACCTAATAATACATATATCCAAAGCATCCCCTCTTTCTAAAAAATAAGTAGGAGTTTTAGTCTTATCAATTAAATGAGGATAAAAAATATTAAATTTATATCCTTGAATAATTTTAGGAGGAGGATTATCAATATTATAATGAACTTGATTATATTTATTCCATTCATATCCTACTCTAACTCTATTTGAATATCTTGGTTTAATTGGTGTATATTGATCTGACCAATCGTATGTTATATTTAAAGGGATTGTTTCATTAAAAATATTTTCATTTTCACCAAATTCGTCTATGTCTATATTTTTGTCATCTGGAATGTTGTTGTGATATAAATTTTCTTCTTCTATGAAAAAACGACTTTCTTTTATATTTGAATTTGTTTGTTTTTGTATTGTTTGATTATTTTGAAAATCTTTTTTTATTTTTGAAGGAATTCCTGAAATTTTTTTGTAGTATTCGTCTATTTCTTCATCGGAGTTTAATTCTTTTTCTGATTTTGATTCGTTAATTTCTTCTTTTTTTTGATTTTTAAATGATGATATTTTGCTTTTTTCTTCTAATTGATTATTTGTTTTTTTTCCTATTATTTTGTTTTCTTCTTTTTTTTGTTTTTTTTCTTCATTTTTTATTTCAGGAAAATTTTTTGTTTTTATTGAAGGGTTTGTTTCTTTTTCTTCTTTTTTGATATTTCCATATTTTATTAGAAATTCATTATACATATTATCTAATATTATTTTACTTTTATTTATTGATAATAATTTTAAAACATCATTCCAAAATTTAATTTCTTCATTTTTAAATTCATTTATTAAATTTTCTTTTATTTCTTTTTCTAAATTATCTAATTCTTCTTTTGTTTTATAATTATCAATAACACTTTTAATTTCTTCATTTTTGAATAAATTTATATCTTCTTCTTTAACGTAACTTTCACATATAATAAAAATACTTTCCCAAAACATTTTTTCATTTTCTTTTTCATTTGATTCATTTAAAATTTTTTGAAATTCAATATCTTTATATAAATCATTTAAATTTTCAGTTGACATTTTTTCAAAAATTTTATAAGGTTTTTGATAAATAATATTATCATAAAAATTTTTTGGAATTTTATTTTGTCCTTCATAAATATATAAAGTATTAACTAAAAAATCAATTGGTTTTTCTCTTCCTTGTTGAATTCTAATTTCACTTCTTAATTTTTCTTGATTAATAAAAAATATTTTATCCTTATCTTTATTATCTTCAATATTTTTATCAATTTTTGGCATTTGTGTTAATCTTTTTGATTCTCTTTCATTTTTTAATTTTTTTAATTCTTCTATTTCACTACTACAATTTTTAATTTTTAATAATATTGTTTTTTCATCATATAAAAAAGAAGGATCAATTCCCATTGATAAATATTTTTTATTTTTTAATTCCCAATTAAAACTTTGACTTAAATTAGGATCACCAAAAGGATTATTTTCATCAGTATAACCATATAAAGCTTTAATTAAAATACCAGTTTTATTTCTAATTGAATCATCATTATTTTCATCCATAATTAATTAAGAAAAAAATTATAAATAATTAAAATTAAAAAAAATATTAGAAATTTAAAATATTAATTTTATATATTTTCATTTTGATGCTCATGTTTACATATTTGTTTTTTTGTATAATTATTTCTACAAATTGGACATCGTTTAATATAATATGGATCAAATCTTTCAAAAGCATCTAAACAATTTTTATGAAAACAATGTGTACAATCTAATATATAAACTGGTTTATTCCCAAAATTACATAAACATATTGCACATTCATTATTATTTCTTTTTTCCATTTTATTTATTATTCCATTCCAATCTGGTTGATTTTTTTCCATTTCTTTCTTTTGTTTATCCATTAATGCTTTATTTTTATTTTCCAATCTAATTAATTCTTCATTTTCTTTACAAACTTCTTTAAATAATGCTTCATTATATTTATTTTGTTCTTCAATATATTTTGTCATTTTATCAGTTAAATCTCTAATTCTCCAATAAGAATAAAGTGATCTTAATCTTTTACTTTTAAAAGTATATTTCTTAAATATTTTTTTATATAAAATATACCTTGTAACATAACTTCTAATATATTTTTGTAATAACAAAACAGATTTATTAACAAAATATTCTTTATCTTTAATATAAGTTTTACATTCATATCTTTCACATCTACATAAAGGACATTTTGTCACTGAAGAAAATTTTTCAAAATTTTGTAAACAAACTTTATGAAATACATGTGAACAAGATAAAATTACACTTTCTCTACTTGCTAATTTATCTAAACAAATTGGGCATTCTCCTTTATAATCTTCTCTTTTTATTGTTTGTTCTTCTACTTTTTTCCATTGATTTAATGATAATGGGAAATTTTTTATTTTTTGAACTCCTACTTTTTCAGCAAATGTTAAATTTGATAAAAATTTTCTATTTCTTTTCATTATTTCTTCTTCTGTGTTTTTTTTTAATAAATATTGATCTATCATATTTGTTTTTTCTTTTTTTTCATTTAATGTTATTTTTTTACGAAAAGGTGTTCTTCTTTTTTTTATATTTATTCCAAATTTATGATTTAATTGATCTTGAAATGCTGCTGCATTTAATACTACATTATTTGGGTCAAATTTCTTATTTTTTAATGAATTCATTTGAAATTTTAGTAATTTTTTTTCAAATTCATATGTTTTCATTTATTTTTTTTTAATATTTTTTTTTTAGAATTTAAAAAATAAATTTTAATAAATCACTTTATTAAAAAATGAAAAATTTATTAATAGTTTTTTTTATTTTTTATTTTTGCTTATGTGATAATGAAAATAATACTCAATTTGATACAATGAAAATCACAGGAAGAGAAACTGAAGCAATGAGATTATTTAAAATAAAAGCACAAGGATTACTTCCTCAAATATTTCAAAAAACGTATAATAATAGTATTGAAATGAATAAACAAAATAATTCAGATGAAGATGAAATTGAAATAACAGTTAAACATAAAAATAAAATTATTCAATTAAAAAAAGGCCATTATCAAGAAACAATAATTCCCTAATTTATATAAATTATATATGTAAACAATTATAAATTAAATTTATAAATGATAAGAAATAATAAATAAATATATTCATTTATTTAAATTATTTAAAAGAATTAAAAATGAATATTGATAGATTAGACACATTTCCAAGTACAACAATATCAACAATTCCTCCTCCTTCATCAAAAAGAATTCAAACTTTTAGAACTAATGAAGATATTAATTTTGATAATTCAATTCAAAATAATAAAAATTCTTTAGAAAATAATTTAAAAATTCAAAATAAAAATTTACAAAATAAAATCACTGTTTTAACAGGAAGAATTAAAGTATATGAAAATGAATATTTTGAAAAAACAAATTCATTAACAAATCAAATTAAAAATTTTAATGTTATTGAAATGAATTATAAAAATCAAATTGATAAACAAAATACAATAATTGGAAATTTAAAAAAGGAAAATGAATATTTAAAAAATCAAATTAATGAAATGGAAGAAAATGTATCAACATTAAAAAAAGAAATTAAAAATATATATAGAGAAAATTTAAAAAATGAAAATAAAAATGATAAACCTAAAAATTATCAAAAAAATAAAATAATAGAAGTACCAAAAATTGTTTTTAAAGAAAAAGAAATTAATAATCCAGAAACAGAAAGACAATTAAAAGATTTGATTCATTTAATTAAAAAATATTCAAAAGAAATTTCAAAATTAAAAAATGAAAATTTAAATTTATCAAAAACATTAAATTTTAATGAAAGTATTGTTAATAAATCATTTACTCCAAATAATATAAGTTATTTAAATAATGATTCATTTTTATTACCAATTGCAAATTTTATAAATAAAGAAATTAATTTATTTTGTCAATGGATTGATACATATATGGGAGATAATTATGATAAAAATTTTGATTTTCCTTCTTTAGTAAATGAAGAAATTGATTTTTTTTCTGATATTCATGATAATAATACTTTAAACTTAAAATTAAAGAATTATTTACAATTTGATTTATTAAAAAAATCATTAGAGAAATCAAAAAATAAAATAAATAATATTTTAAATGAAAGTGAAAGAAAATTAATTGAATATAAAACTTTATTGAATGAAATAAAAATTAAAAATTCTGAATTAAAAGAAGAGATAAATAAATTAAATAATGAAATAATAAATTTAAATGATAATAAAATTAAATTATCAAATGATAATCAAATTGACAAACAAAGCAATCAAAATATAATAAATGGATTAAAAGAAATTTTCACTAAATCAAAAGAAGAAAATGAAAAGTTTTTAACTCATCTTTATGATATTATATTAAAAGAATTAAATGATATTTTAAGAGATGATAATTATAAATCTTTTCATAAAAATATTTTAAATGATTTTGATAATTTTAATAATATAAATGATATGTTAAATAATTCAGTTGAAAAATTAATTCAATTTCTTCAATTTTTAAAATATGAATATACTAAAATGAAAAATGAAAATCCAAAAAATTTAACATTAAATTCAAATGAAAATCTATAATTTTTTTCAAATTAATTTAATATAACCTTTTTAAAGATATTTATTTATATAAATAAAAATTTTAATATTATATTTAATTGAATATATCATTTACATTTTTCTAAAAAAATAATATTAAAAAATATAAAAATTTACTATTAATCCATATTCGAAGTAATTTTAGTAATAATAACATTCATTTCTTTTCTTAAACTATATCTAATATCTTGAGTTTCATCTGCATCATATCTAATTCTTTCTAAAATTTCACTAAGAACTTTTAAAGTATTTCTATCACTTATAGTATCACCATAAAATGCTTTAATACATATTCCATTATATTTTTGTAATTTAAAAGCTTGTGGTAAATTATCTATTATTATAGTTTTTTTTAAATCTCTTCCAATTTTATTTAAATCTTTTACATAATCTACTCCATTTAATGATGCATGATGTCTATATAATCTATATTCAAAATATTTTTCTTTTTTTTCTAATATATTTAAAATTGGGTCAACATATTCTGGTGTACCAAATGAAAATAATATTAATTCATATAATAATTTCATTTTTGATAAAAATTGAAATAAATAAGGACGAAGAATTAAAATTTTATTATTATTTTCTTTTTTTAAATATATTAATGTTTCATCTAAATCAAGAACTAAAGAATATCTATATAAGTTTGTATTTATTTTTGGTAAATAACATATTGATGATTGAGTTTTGAATGTATTATTTGGATTATAAATTGAATTAATTGAATTTGAATTAAATGAAGTATCAGGTGAAAATTTAATTTTATATGAAAGAATATATGAACCATTTGGATCGGATATTTTAAATAGAAATATATTAAAAAATTTATCAATATCTTCAATTGAATAACTTTCTGGGAAAGAAAAAGCATCAAAAAAAAAGGATGAAATAATTTCATTTTTGTTTTTAATTGTGTCAATTTGTCCTTGTAAAATTAAAGGAAATTTATAATGTTTTATATTAGGATGATATGATGGTGCATATATATTATCAATTATTAGTTTAAAATAATTTGTTATAATTTTTAAATTATGACTTATGATTTGTAAAATATGATGTTCATCTAAATCATTTTTAGTTAAATTCATACTTAATTCATTTTTAACATTATTATATAATTTTTCATACCAAACATAATTTTCATATGTCATTTTTGTTTTATGTAAAATAAATCTTATAAAAACTAAAAAATTAAAATGAATTTGTTCAAAAATTGATTTTAATAATATTATAACTTTATTCAAATATCTTTCATCATATGAAATATTATAACAAAGACAATAACATAATAATTCAATTTTAATTGTATAATTCATTAATTTTCTATTATTTGAATCTTTACATAAATTAATTAAATTTTCATATAAACTAGAATTAAAATAAAAATTAATCCATTCAAAACATTCATTATAACAAGGTTGATAAGAATTTAATTTTTGAATAATATCTTTTAATTTATTTTCCAAAACAAAAAGTTGTTCAAGATTAAAATCAGATATTTCTTTATTAATATTATTTTCTTGAAAAGAAATATTATTATCAAAATCATATTCATTACCTTCAGTCAAAGATCTTTTTTGAGAAATATTTCTTGAATTTTGATTATAAGAAATATTTCTTTTATGAGAATTTGATATTATATAAGAATTATTTAACATATCAAAAGAACTATCAATTGAAAAATTATTAAAATCATTTTTCGATGCTGCTGTCGCAGGGGTATTTTTTCCAATTTGATTTTCATAAAATTTATTTTTAAAAGTATCATTAAAATTAGAATTTGATTTACTTTTATTTAAACTTTGATTATAAAAATTAAATCCTAAATTATTTAATTCTTTTTTATTTGAAATAATATTTTGTTCACTACTACTATTATTTAAATTTCCATTAAATGAATTATTTGTAACAGAACTAAATGATCTATTATTAGCTTCATATAAATTAGAAAAAGTTTTATTTAAATTTTTACTTACATGATGTAATAAAAATCTATAATTATCTTTATCACTTCTTAAAGATTGATTTTTAAATATTTTATTTAAAGGTGAATTTGTTAATGAATCTTTTTCATTATTTTTATTTGATTTTGGTGATATCATTATTGAATCTTGTTTTTTATTTTGATTTAATCTTTGATTTGATTTTTGTTCAATATGTTTTTTATTAGTATTTGTTATTTTTGTATATTCTGGAATTTCATTTTTTGGTTTTCTAAATTCAATTTTTTGTTTATGTAATTTATCTGATTTTATTTTATCTTGTTCTTTCCATAATAATCTTTTATTTATTGTTATTTTTGTTTGAGGATTATTATTTCCTATTGATATATTTTGATTTAATGATGTTTGAGTTGAATTTTTAGTTAAAGTTTTCCTTATTGTTAATGGTTTATTTAATTTTGATTTTTCCAAGTTTTTCAATTTCATTATTGATTTTTTAATTATGATGTTATTTTTTTTAATATATAAAAAATACAAAATATTAAAAATAATAAATGTTAACAAGATATGAAATAACAAATATTGCTTTTCCAAACCCATCAATAAGTGAATTATTACTTCAAAGAGAACCTCCAGATAGAAAACCAAATGTGATAAGAAAAACAATAATGAATGAAAGAAATAGATTAAATATATATCTTCCTTTAAATTTACCAAAATATAAAAGAGAATATGGTAAAAGAATATTATTCGATAAAGATAAATTATCACAAAAAGAGAGAAAATTAGAAGAAATAAGAAAACAAATGAATTCATTTACTCATAAACCAACATTATATAAAAAGAAAATAAGAAAAGATGATAGATTAGCAGAAATAATGTTAACAATGAGAGAAAATAGAAATAAATTACAAGAATTAGAAGATAAAAATCAAAAAAGTTTAGAAAATTTAGCGAAAATAAATGGAGGAAATGCAGAAAAACCTTTTAATTTACAACATTTAATAAAAAAAGTTAGAGATATTGCAAAAAGTGTTAATATGAATTACCAATTAAATAAAATTGGTAATATAAAAAATAAATATGATATGGCTAATAAATATAAAAAAAAGGCTATAGAAAATAAAAAAAATTCTAAACCAGTTGATGATTTTTATTCTCTTGAAAAAAGTAGAGATAATTTATATTTAGAAAATTTAATATTAAATGTAGAATATCATAATGTTATTGACAAAGGTAAAAAAATGAATAATAATGAAGTTATTTATAAAGCAAGTAATTATGAAATAAATAAAGAAGAAAATGATCAATTAAATGAAGGAAAATCAAAAACTATTTTTAATAATAATACTCCTTCAAAAATGAATTTATTTAAAAAAATAGGTTGTCTTACTTCAGGTGATTTATCTAAAAATAATTCTAGAATTCAAAAAAGTTTTTTTGATGATAATGAATTAATAAAAGAACAGAAAAACTTTGAAAAAGATTTATTAGAAAGAAGAAATATAAAATTTTATCAAAGGTATAAGAATTGTTTAAATAGTATTAAAAAAGAAAAAGTTAAACATTTACATAATAGAATATTTGATAAAGAATCAATTGATTCAATTATGAAAAGTAGAAATGATTTAGAAATTGATAAATTAAAATATGATTATACTAAAATTGGAACAATTGAAGCAATTAATAAAAATGCTTTTTCTAGACAAAAAATGTTAATTGATGAAAAATTGAAAAAAGAAAGAGCAATGAAAAAAATAAATAATAAAATTGAAACTGCAATTTTTAATCATGATATTGGAAAAATAAGTTCTAAGAATTATAATCTCGAAGATTATATAAAATTATAATATTTGTATTTTATTTAAATATATAATTAAAATATTATTTTCATATTTAATTTTTTATATATTATTTATTTCTATTTAAATTATTTCAAATTTTTGAATTTTAATTTAAGATGAGTGATAAAAAAACATCTAAAGAAAAAGAAAAAAAACTTATTGAAGAAGCAGAAATATTATGTAAAAATTTGTTTGATAATAAAGAATTAAATGATAATATTCAAGAATTAGAATCAATATTAAAAAAACTTCAACAAATTCAAACTATAAAAGATGAAAATAAAAAAAAAAAGATAAAGAATGATTTAAATTTAAAATTAAGAGATTTTATTGAAATATCAAAAGAAAATCAAATTGCTTTAGTAAAATGTTTTCAAAAATTAATTGCAAAAAAGCAACTTGATATTAAAGAAAATGAGAAAAAAAATTTAAAATATATATTAAAAATTGAACAAATAAGTCAATTTAATAATTCTATTTTTAATAATTCTGAAAATAATACTCTATATATTTATTTTGCTCTTTTAACAAATTCAAATGAATTTTTAAATTTCCCAAATTATATTTTATTACTTATGATTTATATTCCTTTTTCAAAAGAAGTAATTTTATATATTAGAGATGAAAAAATTATAAGTCTAGATTTTTCAAATGTTGATTATATAATAAATAATTATGAGAAAGAAAACTCATTTTTAAATTTAGATTTAATAGATGCATTAATTGGAACTGAAATTCAATTAAAATCAATAATGGCTCATGATGATATTGTACAAGCTTTAGATATGGAAAAAATTATTAAGAGTTTAAAAGAGAAAGAAATATTTAAAAATTGTAAAGAAAAAAAAATAACAAATCAAGAAGATTTAAAAAAGGATTTCGAAAAACTATTTTCAGATAATAAAATTAATCTAATCAAAACTAATGATTCAAATTTATTTAATTTAATTTATTATTCAATCAATTAATAAAATTTAATATTTAATTAAATAATAAAAAGAAGCTTAAAATCATTAATAAAATATAATTTATATATTAATATCATAAAAATGGAAAATGATGAAGAATTATTTAAAACTCAATTTCTTCAATATATGAATTATCAAATGGCTAAAATTTCAAGTAATTTTGAAACAAAAGAAGAAAATAAGTCTCAAATAAATAAAAATAATAATTTAGATTTAGAGTCAGATTCTTCAAGTGATGAAGATGATGAAAATATAAAAATAGGATTTCATAAATTACATTCTAAAAAAAAAGAAAAAATAAAAAAGTTTTTATTATATGATATAAACACTTCTCGGTAAGATTTTCCTTGATTTAAATTCAATAGAAAATCTATCATTAAAGGATTAAAATATTTCTATCTGAATATTCAATGTGCAAAAGAACTTATGGAGATATTAGAATATGCAATCAAAATTAATTCAGATAATATTAAAAAAGAAGTATTATAAATCTTGATATGATAATTTTAGGTGAGTTACATTTATCTTATCAATGATATTCTTTTTAATTCCAAAAATACTAAAATTAAGTATTCTTGGATTTTTAAAGAGTTTTTTAAAGAATTATTCCCAGATTTCTTATTCAATTTATTTTCTTCAAAAAAAATTCAAAAAGATAAAAATTTTTTTATTATTTATAAAACTATTATTGATAATATTAAACAATGGAAAATTTTTCCAGATAAATTTTTAAATGGATTATATTATTATATTAATAAATATTCTAGTGATTTATTAATTAATGATTCAATTAAAAAAATGTTCAATGAAAAGATTAAAAAAGAACTTGAAAAATATGAAAATGAATTATTTGATTTGTATATAAATGATACTAATAAATTAAAAGAAACAATTAAAGAAAATGGATTTTATAATGATATTAATTATGGAGATATAATAGAAAAATTAAAAGAAATGAAAGAATATGAATTATATAAGGAATGCATTAATGAAATTGATGGGGAAGAATGTGAAGAAGATTTATTAGATTTTAAAATTGAAAAATTAAAAGGAATACTAAAAAAAATGAAAAACAGTTATAATAAAATTAATAATCTAGATAATGATGGAATAAAAATTGATTTAGATGAATATGAATATTTCAATATTGAATTACCAAAAAATGAAATTGAAGAAGATATTAATTTAAAAAATAATGAAAAAAAGAATGAAAATAAAAATATCAATGAGAAAAATATTAAAAATAATGAAATAGAATATGATCCAGATTTAGATGGTGAACCATTATAAAAAAATTCCAAAATTATTATAATTATAGTTTATTAGTTTGAAAAAAAAATATTTTTATTTCAAAAAAATGAATGTTTAAATATCAATTTCAATTATTTAAAAAAAGAAAAAAATTTTTTTATCTTATAAAATTAAAAAAAAATATTTAATTAGTTAGTTGAAGTCCTCAACACCACTATATTTAATAATTAAATAATAAAAAAGAAATCCAAGCTTCATAGTTTATTCATCATATTTTATTATTCACTTCTCCAATTTGAAGTAAATATCTTTTATAAATGTTTTAATTAATTTTATTCGTTTATTATCATTTTTCTTTTCTTTTTTTTTCTGAATAATTCTTATAATAATAAAATTATTCAATTTTTTCTAAAGTATTTAATTAATCTATCTTTTTATCTAATTCATTAAGTTCATTTATTAATTTATCTCTTAACTCCTATAATTTTATATATTCATTAATTACATATTTAATATCATTATTTTCTTTTTTACATAATATACATTTTTCAAATATATCTTCTCTAAAAAACACTCTATGACACATAATTAAGTAAAAGAAAATCACTATCAACATATCATGAATATAACTATTTTTTAATTCATCACTAAATTGAATAATAATTATATATCCTTTCTTTTTCTCCTAAATATTTTAATTTTTGAACAATAAATCTTTTACAATAAACATTTGATAGGATATCATTAATATTTAAAATTTCTTTTATTACTTTTTCATACAAAGTTAATTTTTTCTTAAAAATATATTCATATTATTTTTTTAAGTTTATTAATCTTTATATTAAATCAGTATTTAAATAATATAATCCTAATGTTTTTTTTTAATCTATTATTATTAAAAAAACATTTCCCCATACGGGAATTGAACCCGTGTCTGCTCGGTGAGAGCGAGCTATCCTAACCACTAGACTAATGAGGATTTCGAATATTTAAAAATATATTTATTTTAAAATTAAAAAAAAAAATAAAAAAAATAAATTAAAAAGAAATAAGTTAACATATATATTTTTTAAATTTAAAAATGGATAATTCAAATCAAAATAATATAAATGAAGGAATTATAGAAGAAGATTTTGATAATGAAAAAAATGAAATTTGTCAAGATAAAATAAATAAACCTATTGAACTAAAAGAATTTGACGCATTACCTCATTTTAAATCAAATATTATTAATTCAGATAAAAATTGTAAAGAAGAAATAAATGAATATTCATATTATTGTTTTACATGTAAACATAGTGTTTGTGGAGAATGTGGAATATATGAACATAGGGATCATTTATTAATACAAAGGGAAAATTGTTTAAATTATGATAATACTTTTTTTAATGAAATATCAAAAGTTATTGATGATGCAATTTCAATTCAAAATAAAAAAGATAAAATTATTTTAATTATTTCTGATTGTATTAAATCTTTAAAAAATAAATTAGATGAAATAAAAAATAAAAAAATTGAAGAAGTTAATAAATTATTTATTGATATTTCAAATAATTTAATTGAACTTAAGAAAAATTATCTCAATGCAAAATCAGCAATTGAAAAATATTATCAAAAAAATAAAACATTTTTTAATATTTTAGGTCCAAATAATCCAAATTTAGATATTGAAAATACAGTTTTTTTAATGAATTTTGAAATAATGAATTTATGTGATAATAAAAATTTAGAAGTTTTAGATAATATAATTCAAATAAAAACAAAATTAAATAATTATGAAAATGCTATTAAAGAAAAAAAAAATCAAATGGAAAATCAATTAGAACATTTTTTAGATATTGAATATTCATTTGAAAAATTTGATGATTTTTATTGGGATATTAAATTAAGGACTACAAAATATTCAGAACATATTAAACAATTTAAAAAAACTATTTCAGAAATTATTAAAAAAACAGGTAATTTTGATAGAATTAGAGAATTATTAGATATATTTGATTCAAAAAATAAAAAAGGAAAAGATGTAATTTTTAATCAAGAATATTTTATTAATAATACAACTGAAAAAGATATCTCAATTCATAAACAAAAAAAAATTAGAGGAAATTCAAAAAATAAATTAAAAACAAGTAAAAGTGGAAATTTATTTAAATCTAATGTTAATTATAATAGTGGAATAAATAAAATGTATTCAAATAATAATACTATTGGAAATATAAATACTTCATTTAATCAAATAAATCCAAATGATATTATTTTAGATAATGAAATGATTGAAAGATTTTTTGCATTTACAATATTAGAATTATATTCAAAATTTTTTGACAATAAATCATATAAACATATACAATATATGGACAATTTATTAGAAAATAATAAAAATATAAATAAAAAAAATATAAATGATAAAAATATAAATGATAAAAATATAAATGATAAAATTAAAAATGATAAAATTAAAAATATAAATGAAAAAAACAAAAATGAAAAAATCATAAACAAAAATGAAAAAAATAAAAATGAAAAATCTCAAATTAAACATAATATGAAAAAAAGTAATAGTAAAAATAATGTTTTTATAAATAATAATAATAATGAACACACATTAACTCAAAATAATGAAAATAATTTATTAAAATCTTCAAAAATAATTCAAAATATCAATCAAATCACAGTAAATTATTTAAATAATTATACAACTCGTTATAATATTTTAAAAGAATATGCAAAACCAATAATAGGAACAAATCAAATAAGTGTATTTGACAGTAATACTCAAAAAATAAAAAAAATAACATTAAAATTAATAAAAGAAGAACATGATTATAATATTTTTCCAGATGGTTGTAGACACATATTAATAGATGATATATTATATGTTACAGGCGGAGTATCAATAGAAAAACAATTTAATACAGTTTTATCTTTTAATATAATAACTTTTGAAATAAAAAAATTAAATTATTTAAATTATCCTCATTCATATCATTCAATAGAATATTTGGATAATTTTGACTGTTTAATTGTAATAGGTGGTGAATTAAATTGTATATGTGAATTATTTGATATATATAGTCAAAAATGGATAAAAATTCCAGATTTAAATTCACCTAAAGCAAATGCAAATATTTATTTTGATAATGTAACAAGTGATTTATATGCTTTATTTGGTATGGAAGGAAATATAATAGAAACTAAAAATAATAGTGATTCAATAGAAGTATTAGAATTAAATGATATTAAAAGTGGTTGGATTAAAGTAGATTATTATAAAAGTGCAGATTTAGATTTAAAACAAAATTATTGTACAGTATTACCTTTTACTAGAAATAAATTATTAATTTATGGAGGGAATGATTCAAGAGTAACAAAAAAATTATTTGCTTTATTTGATATGAGTAAAAATGAATGTGTTAAAGTAGATACTAAAACTTTAGAGTTAATTAAATTAGAAGAAAAACAAATGAAAATGATAGATCAAGAACTTTCAAAAATTAATTAAATTAATTATATTTTGATATAATTAAATTATCAGAAAGTATTATAATTTTATTTTTATTTTTTATTAAATATTAATATATCTTTTAAAAATAAAGAAAAGTAATAAATTAATAAGAATAAAAATGGAAATTGATGAAAAAATTGAAAATATATTTTATAATAGTCCAGAACAAAAAAGTAGATCAAATATGTATAATCCTTTTAAAATAACAAAAAAGATTGCAAAAAGGCCTCATTTAAGTAATAATAATTTATTGGCAAATGATATTATATTAAATTCTCCTATTAATAGAAACAATGAAAAATATAAAAAAAGTAAAAAAACATATGATAAAACTGGAAATTTATTTTATTTTGAATTTATAAAAAAATTAAATTCTCAAGATACAAGTCCAATTAATCCTTCAATTAATAATTCAAAAATTTCAAAAAAGAAACAATCACAAACTAAATTAAAAGGTGGAAAAAATTTAAAAGAAAATGCTAATATAAATAATAATATATTAAAATTAAATGCTATAGAAGAAGATAATAATGAAAAAAATAATAAAAAGAAAAAAAGTCAATTACAAGATGGAATTATGGGAGTATGTACAGTAAATTATAATCAAAATTTAAATAATCAAAATTTATTAAATGCTCAAAATAAAAAAATAAAAAATGCAAAAATAGAAGGTTATATAAACATTGATAAAAATGAAATTCATAAAGCAGTTGATTTTGAAATAATCAATCATTTTAAAAAATTTGATATATTAGAAGTAGAATCAAAAACAAATATTCAAAATGTTAAATATTCAAAAGATGAATTTAATATAAGAAAAATATCAAAAGATTCTAATTTAGTTACTAATAATATTACAAAAAGAGAAATTAATAATTTAGAAAGAGAAAGTGAAGAAAAGAATATGAAAGAAGCAGTTATATATTATTCATTGCCAACTGAAAACAAAAAAAAAAAAATATTTTTATGTTGTTTTTAAAAATATTGCTTCTATAAATAATTGTTATGTATTTTTTTTCATAGTTAAATATAAAAAAATTTTAATTGAATTAATGTTTTGAAGAATGATATTGAGTATAATATATTAAAATATTAATTTTATAAAGATTTATATTATAATTAAAATTAAATATATATTTTCCATTATTATTATTTAAATTAAACAATTTAAATTTAAGTCTGTTTTTTAATTTTAATTAATATTTAATATTTAAAACAAATTTAAATGGAAGATGAAGGAAATAAATTATATTATTTTAATGCAAATGGTAGAGCAATGATAATAAGAGCAATATTATATTATTCAAAAACAAAATTTGATAATATTTTAATAACAAAAGAAAATTGGAAAATAGAAAAAAAAAGTGGAAAATTTCAATATGAACAATTACCAATGTTAGAATTTGAAGGAAAAAAATATGTTCAATCACATGCAATAGAATTATTTTTAGGAAGAACATTTAAACTGTATGGAAAAAATAATGAAGAAGATTATCAAATTAATACTTTATTAGATTCTTTTGATGATTTATTTTCTGTTTTTAAACATGTTTTTGATCCAATAACAGAAGAAGATAAACAACATATTGAAGATTATAAAAGGGCACTTTTAAATAAATATGAATTTTTTGCTGAATCATGTGAGAAAAAATATATTTCAAATGGTGGTAAAAAATATTATTTAGGTGATAATTTTAGTTTAGCTGATATTTTTTTAACTTGTACTTTTTATTATTATGCAGATTTAATGGGTATTGAAAAAAGTTTAGAAGAACATGCTCCTAAATTATCAAAAGTTGTAGAAAATGTTAAAAATAATGAATTAAAAGAATTTTATGATAAAGCATATTTTAAAGAATCTGAATATTAATTTTGAAAAAAAAAAGATAAAAAATTAATGAAAAGAATATTCACAATAAGAAATTTAATTTAATAATATATATTATTTAATTTTCATCTTTTTTTATTCTTTCAATTTCATGAAAATTAACTTCCATATTATCAAATTTAGGAAAATCATTTGAATTAAAAATTAATTTAAATCTCCCTGTATCAATTTCTTTTCTATCTTTTTCATCTTTTAATTGTTCATCAGCATAATCAACAACAACTTTAATTAAATCTTCACTAGCAATTTTAACTAATTTTTCAGTAACTTGAGTAGAATAAGTCCAATCAGGAGAAGCATTAATTTCAATTAAATAAACATTTAATTTATCATCAACCATAATATCATAACCAAACATTTCATGATTATTTTTCCTTTGAAAAATTTTATGTTTAGCACTTTGAAGAGAATAAATAACAATTTTCTTAATTTTTTCCTTCATTTCAGGCCAATAATCTTTCCCATAATTTTCAATTAAAAATTTACTAAATTGATCAATTTCCCACATATCACCAATAATAGAAGTTTCATTATATTTTTCACTATGTTTAGCAACAGAATTATTAGTTAATTGACTGAAAATATTTTTAAAATCTGAAATATTAAAATCTTCTGCAGAAAATCTAACATAAGGAGTATCAAACATCCAAATTGTTAATGGGGATAAATCAGTTACTAAAACCCATTGTCTAATATCAAATTTTCTATTATGAATTATTAAAGGATTTTCTATATATTTTTGTATTACTGTTTGATCATATAATTTTACATCTGATAATATATCATTTAATTGATCTATACAATGAATTCCTCTTCCTCGAGATTTTCCTCCTGGTTTTACTATCCATATATTATTTTTTCCTTCCAATGAATATTCTGGTAAATATTTTTTCAGGGAAGTTAGTAATTCTTCTATTTCTGGAAGGAGATTTTCACAGTTTTCATTTTCTTTTCTTGTGTTTGGTCTTGGGTGAGTTTTATTTTCTTTTAAATAGTCTTCTTTCCATTTTTTTTCCTTTTCTTCTTTTGAAATATATTTTTTTACTTCTTTTTGATTTTCTTCTTCGTTTTTATTTCCTTCTTCTTCATCTAATAATTCTTTTTCTCTTCTTTTTATTTCTTCTTCTAATAATTTTTCATTTTCTTTTTGTCTTTCAATTTCTCTTTCAATTGCTTTTTGTTTAAACATTTCTTTAAATTCTTCTTCTAATTTTTTTTCATCATCTGTTTTTTCTTTTGAAACTAAATCTTTTTGTTTACTATTATTAATATTATTTTCTTTATTATTTTCTGTTTTATTTTTTGTATCTTTTTTAGAATAAGATTCAATATTTTTTTTTATATTTTTTTTATTAATTTTTCTTCCATTGTTTGGTAATAACTTTTTTTTAATTAATTTATCAATATAATCATTATAAATTTCCATATCTTCATTACTTATTATTTCCCATTCTTGATCTGTAATTAAAGGAATTTCATATGAATCATCTTTATCATCTTTTTTATTTATAAACCTTCCTTTAACTTTATTAAATTTATCATTAATATTAATTTCTTCTTTTAAAATTGGTAATTTTCTTTTTACAATTGAAATTGCAGTTTGAACAACTTCTTTATTTACATTTATTCCTTTTTTAAATAATGTATCTTTTAAAATAGAAATAGCTTTATTTGTTTTAAAATCTTCAATAAAATCTTCAAAATCATTTTTTTCAGTTAATTCATAACCTCTTGGGAAGAAATTATCAATATTAATTTCTTTAAAATATAAATTTTTCATATTATTTAATAATCCAGTTTTTCTTGTTATTTCATTTGCTTTCCAAAAATGACCAGCCATTTGATTTGGTTTTAATTCTTGATGAGGTACTTTATTACTTTTTATAGTATAAATATAATCAAATGTTCTATCATTTTCATCTGTTAATCTTTTCCATCCTCTTTTTACTAAAGCTTGTTCAATATCTTTAAAGTTTCCTAATAATAAAAAGGTTTTTTGTTTTTTTTCATTTTCTTCTTTTTTTTCTTTTTTTTTATCTTCATTTTGTTCTTCTTTTTTTTCTTCTTTTTTATCTTCTTTTTTATCTTCTTTTTGTTCATCTTCTTTTTGTTCATTATCTAGAATCACTTTTGTTTCTTTATCTTCTTTAATATATATCATCACATCATTTGGCTTTTGCTGTTTGAATTTATTTTTTGTAATTTCTTTAAAGATTTTATGATAATTTGTTATTTTCTCTTTAAATTTTGAAATTTGTTCATTTGATGTAAGAATTTTATTATAAGTTACATGTCTATATTTTGTATATAAATGAAATATTTTGTTTTGATCATATGAGGCTTCCATATGATATTTTTAAATATTATTTAAATACCATTTTAAACTTAAATAGTTTATTTTTATATTTTATTAAAATAAAGTATTAAGACAATTATTTTTTTTTAAATTAAATTAAATTTAAGAGATAAATAATATTAAAAATTTAATTTTTCATTTTATAAAAAAATAAATTAAATTTATGGATGAAAAAGGAAATGAATTACAAGAAATTAATACAAATAAGGATACATATATAATTAGTAATAATACAAATATTGGAATAAATTCAACTAATGTTTTTTTAAATGCAAAAAATGATAATAATAAAAATAATAATAATAATGATACAGAAAAAAATTCTTCAATAAAAGAATCAACAAATGAAGATATGGAAAAACAAAATTGGGATTTATTTTCATTTTTTTCTTGTTTAAAATATTTAGATATAATTAGAGAAAGAAAGTTGAATATTCAAGTAGGTATTGTTTATACTTTTTTAATAATAATTTTTATTATAATTAATGGAAGTATTAAAATTTATCAAATGAATTATATATTTCAAACTCAGACAGATAAAAATTATTATCAAAGTATTGTTACAGAAATGATTGATATTCAAAGAGAAGTCAAAATTCAATTAGATACAATTAATAATAATGAATATATTTCTACTTTAATTGAAAATTTATATTTTATGAAAATATATATAGAAGAATTATTATCAAATAACATTTTCAGTGAAAATATTTTTAATGAATTTATTTTTAATGACAATACTTCAATTGGAGAGTATTATGATAATTTAGGAGATAAATTTAAATTAAATCCAACATTAAAAGAACTTATGTCTAATTGCCAATCAAATAAATTAAAAAATTTAATTCCTTTTTTTTATTTTTTATCACCAGTTATTTATCAAAATTTTCTTACTCAAGGAATTCCAATTATTAATTTATATTATATTTCACATATAAATAATGAATCTAATTTATGTTCAAATTTTTCTTATTTTAAATATCCTTTGGAAAAAGTAGATGAAAGTTCAGATTCTGTTCCAAAAAATAATAATAGTTATGATTATATTTTAGATCCTTTATTTGAGTGTCTTAATTATTCTGAAAAAATTATTAATGAAACTATTAATTGGTATTATTATGCAAAAAGTTATAAAGATCCAAAAATTATTAATTTATTAAAAGTAAATGAAAATAATCAAAGAGAGCATTATTTAATGTATTATTATCATTTTAATATAACTTCAAATAATATTAACTATTCCTTTACCATTTCAATGAAAATTTTAAAAAATAATATGTCATGGCCTTATATAAAATTAAATGAAAATAATGATACTGAAAATTATGATTATTTTTCTCTTATTAATTTCCATGAAGATTCAAGTCACATTGATATAAATTTATATAAAGATAAAAAAATTTATAAATATGATTATGATATTGATGATAGTAATACACTCATTATGAATAATCCAAAATTTATTCAAAATATTTATAAATATTCAATGATTCCAAATTCTTTATTTAATTCTTCAGATTCAGAATATGATATTAATATTAATTCTTTATTATTAAAATATAATGAAATGGATTCATTAAAAGATAATTATAATATAAATTATTATTTTAAAAAAGATTCAAGATTTTATGAATTGATTGTTTTTTTAAATAAATTCTTTTTATATAGAAAAAAATATTCTGATAAGGAACAAACTAAAGAAAATCATCCTTGTAATTTAAAGAATTTTGATGAATATTATCAATTTATTAACGAATACTATAATTGTTTTAATGATTATTGTTTTTATAATAATTGCTCTTTGCAATCTAAATTATATTTTCCACCTGAACAATTAAAATTTATGCCTAATTGTTATTGTATTCCTTTATATTGTGGTGATAATTTTACTTTTCAAAATAAATTTCATAAAGATATGATGAAGAAATTAAATTTAAATGAAGATAATGGTTTAAATTATACTTATAATAATATTAATAATTTATATTTTAATGGAAATGAAAATTTTTTCAAATGTAATATTCCATTTTATCAAAAAAATAAAATGAATTCTTCTTTTAATGTTAAAATTAATCTAAATGATTTATCTTATGACAAAAATATAAGTATGCTTTTATTTTTTTTAATGAGTAATCATGATATTGACAATATAATTGAACAATTTAAAATTAATGTTAATTATACAAAATTTAGTATATATGCAATTTATTTTTTATTATTAGTTATTGCTTCAGTGATGTTAATTTTTTTCATATTAAAGCAAGTAAATAAATTAACTGAAAGAATGGCAAAAATAAAAGAAATAAGAACATCAATAATTAGTAATGAAAATATTGAAAATACAAAAAAAATAAATAAAAGGAAAAATCTTTTAAATAATATGAATAAGGGAATATCAAATAAACAAAATATAAAACAAAATATGGAGAGTTTAATCATAAAAAATGTTGAATCAGAGTCTTTAAATAATAATTTAAAAATAATAGAGAATGATTCAAATAAGATAAATATAATAGAAAGTGATGAATTAGATTCATTAATTAAATTAATAAATGATAATTTATCAGATTTTAAAATTGAATTTAATATAAATGAAAATATGAATGAAAGTATAAATGAAATCAAAAAACAATACAATGAAATTACAAAAGTAAATGAATATAAAAATAAACTTATTCCTAAAAAAGGTGAGTTTATAATACATAGTAATAATAATGAATCAAATTCAAATATAAATACAAACGAAAATGTAAATATTAAAAATTTATTTAATAATTCAAAAAATGAAAAAACAAAGAATATTGAAAGAGAGAAAAATAATTCAAATAACAATTTAAAAAATGATGATTTATCATTACAAATTTTTTATGAATTACTTTCCTTATCAACAAGTGAGATTGATTTTAGTAATATTAAAACTAATTTTTATTATAGAGATATGAATGTACCATCTTTATTAAATTTTGAAGAAATTATAAATAGATTAAATGAAGATGATATAAGTGGAAATGGTGAAATTACAAATCAAGAAAAATTACAAAATGCAATAAATTATTATTATAATAAAATTCATTGTTATTGGAAAAATCAATATGATTTAGAAAAAAAAAAAGAAGAAAGTGATAATATAAATTAAATAAAATATAAAAAAAATATTTTACAAAATAAAAATAAGAAAATAAAGAAAAAGTTTGAAAAAAAAAAATAAAATAAAATAAGGGAGAAAAAAATTTAATTTGTGAATATTAAAAAATTTTTTTCAAAAAAAAATGTTGAATAAAATATTAGATTATTATTTTTTAATATTCATCAATAAATTTATTTTATTATTATTTAATTTATATTTAAAATTTTTTTCACATGATTTTTTATTTTTAAATTTTCAATTTTATATATTTTCCAATTAAATGAAATTTTTAATTGGTCATTCAATTAAAGAAAATCTAAGACGTAAATGTTATTTTATAGTTTGTCTCTTTGCATGTTTCTTAGTATCATTAGTATGTTTAATATCAAAAACAGTAGTTTCACAAGGTTCATTAATTTTTCTTATGCTTGGAGAAAGAGAAAATGGAGAAATGGATATTATATTAAAACCAAATTATGAACCAAGAAGAGCAAGAAAATATTTTCCATCAGATTTTTACACTGATTATTATTTTATTAATAATACAAAATTTTTTGAAATAATGAAAAATTATGAAGGTAAGGATAATCCTTATAATACTTCTACTATTAGAACATATTTTCTTGCGTCTTCTGTTAAAATAATTTCTCCTATTCAAATTTATTTAATTAATACTTCTAGAGAAAAAGATATTGATTTAGGGAGAAATTATCCTTATGATTCATTAGGAAAAGATGAATGTTTAATACATTCTAATTTAAAAGATGCTGTTGAAAATAAAAAATTAAAAATGATTTTAAATGCCGAATATTTTCTGTTTAATAATTTATTAATTAATTATTATGAAAATGATGAAACTTATAATCCAAATATAACTCAATTAAGAAAAATTCCTTTTAGAATACCATTTGAATGCAAAGTTAAAGATATGTTTAATAATAATTATGGAAAATTAAATGAAGATACTAATAATGTAATATTTATGGAAATGGAATATTTTTATCAAACTTTTTCAAAATTTATTCCAAAACAAATAACAGATTTATTCCCAAATTATAAACAAATTGTATATAATACAAATCCAAATGATTATGGAACAATATTAATAGTTAATTTTCCTAAAAGTAGAGTTAATGCATATATTGAAAGTGATTTTAATAAATTAAAATATAAAGCAGTAACTTATGCAAATATTTTAACAAAAGCAATTAATAATATTAAACATTTAACTGTTAATATGCCTTTAATTACTGGAATGGAAAGATTTAATTATGGGAGTGTTTTATTAAATTTAATATTGAATGTTATTATAATTTCATTATTTTCACTTAGTTTAATTTTAATTTATTCTTTACTTGTTATTACTACTGAAACAAATTCTTTCGAGTTTGGAGTTTTAAGATTAATTGGTAATACTAAAAGAAATATTATTTTACTTGTTATTTTTCAATGTATTACATTTTCTATTCCTGGTTTTATTCTTGCATTTCTTTTACATTTTAAAATTTTAAATTTAATAAATTATACAATTCAATCTTTAGTTCATACAAATTTAATTCTTGAATTTAGTTATGAGGGATTTTTTTTAGCTATATTTGTTAATTTTTTATCTCCAATTACAGCATCAATTTTACCTATAAGAAATATATTAAAGAAAAATATAGCAATTAGTTTAAATCCAATGTTAAATAAAACATCAGGAATGAAAATAGAAATAATATCAGTGGAAAAAAAAGAATTAAAAACATTAATAATATTAGGTTTAATGACATTTTTATATGGAATTGCAATATATTATTTTTTGCCATTATCATTAATATCATTAAACTTTGGAATGTTAGGTTCAATTTTTTTATGGATTTTATTTGGAATTTTATTAGGTTTTGTTATATTATCTATTAATATTGAAAATTTATTACAAAAAATAGTAACTCACATTTTATTATTTTTCACTGGTAGTTATACAAAAATATTAATAATAAAAAATTTAACAGCTCATAGAATAAAAAATAGAAAAACAAGTATAATGTATTCTTTATCAATTGGAGTTTTTATTATGATAAATGTTGGTTTAGATCTAATAATACAATCAGCTGAAAAAGATATAATAATGAGAAGAGGAAGTGAAGCAGTTATTTTACCATCATCTGAATATTTTAATGGTTATAAAATAAAAAATTCTTTAAAACAAATGATTGATAATAATTATATTGAATATTTCTCATTAAAATCACCAACATCTTCTGTTTTATGTTTTAAAAGTGATACTTCAGTTGAAAATTATGGAAGAAGTTTAGACTTTAAAATATATACTAAAAGCATATCACCATTATATTTTAATGCAAATGAAAAAAGTATTTTAAAAATTGCACAACAAAATGATAATTATAAAAATTATAATCCTAGTGAACAATTATATTTTAAAGAATTTAGAGATAAAATAGGATTAAGTGCAATATTTACATGGGAATTTAATGCAAGTTTAACAACAAATTTTTTTTTAAAAATATCAAATACAAAAGGAGATATGAAATTTATATTAAAACCTGCATTTTTATTAAATAGTGCACCAGGACTTCAAATGAATGCAGTTCCTTCAATGATGATACAAAGAACAAGTATAACTTCATTTCCTATTTTTTTAGATATTATTAATAAATGTAATAAATATTATCCAGATTCATTTGAAGAATCAAATATTTATTCTTATTTAGATTTCCCAATTGAACAAATTAATTTAAAATTAAATTCTTCAATGGATATTAATAAGGTTATTGATGGTATTAAAGATATTTTTTCTGATGATGATTTTTATGTTGAATTATGGTTTTTTAATCAAATGAAAGACAATATTGATAGAATTAAAAATTTAGTTCATACTATTTTTTATGTTGTTTGTACTATTGTTTTATTTTTTTGTTTTTTTAATTTAACTGCTTCTATGACAATTAATATTTTTGAACAAAAAAAAGAAATTGCAATTATGAGATCTTTAGGAATGAAAAAAAGTGATCTTATTTTTATTTATATATGCGAGGCTATAGTTTTAATTTTATCAAGTAGTATTATTGGAACTATTATAGGTAGTTTAATTTCATATACAATGTCACTTCAATGGCAAATGTTTACTAATGTTAATGTCAGTTTTTATATTAATAAATCTAATTTAATATATATTATTATTTTTAGTATTATTGGTGGGATTTTCAGTACAATTATTCCAGCTTCTAATATGTTACGTTCATCCATTGCGGCTCTTGTAAAAGAAATTTAAAAAAATTTTATAATATATAAAAATAGTATTTAATAATATTTTAAATTTATATTATAATTATTTTTTAACCTTAGATTTAATTTATTTTTTAAAAATTTGAACATATCAAAAAAATAAATTCAAAAGTAATAAAATATGAATTTTGATAATTATGATGAATTTGGTAATTATATAGGTCCTGAAATCCCAGGAATAAATAATGACGATGACGAAGATGAAGATGAAGAAAATAATATAGTAAACTCAATAGAAGGAGAAAATGAAAAAGAAATAAACACAAATAAAAAAAAAACTCAAATTGAAATTGACGAATCAAAAATAAACAATTCAAAAGATAATTTATCCCAATCAAATGACTCAAATTCGGAAAATAAAGTAATACTTCATGAAGATAAAAATTTTTATCCAGAATCAAATGAAATTTTTCCTAATGCCGAAAATATTGTAATGGAAGAAGACGCTCAACCAATAACAGAACCTATAATAGCACCAATTCAAAATAAAAAATTTGATATTTATGAAAAAGAAATTCCAGAATTAAATTTTTCAATTGATTACTTAACTAATTTACTAAATAATCCAAAATTAATTAGAAATATTTCAATTGCTGGAGGATTACATCATGGAAAAACTAGTTTTATTAATATGTTTATTAAATTAAATCATATTAATTTTAATAATGATAATAAATATTTAGATAATAGAGAAGATGAACAAAAAAGAAAAATTTCTATTAAATCTTCTCCAATTACTTTAATATTAGAAAATTCAAAAGGGAAAAATTATTTATTTAATTTTATTGATACTCCAGGACATCCTAATTTTTTTGATGAAATACAATCTTCTTTTAAAGTTTCTGATGGTGTTTTAATTATTGTTGATTGTGTTGAAGGAATTACTAATCAAAGTGAAATGATTATTAAAGAAGCTATTAAGGAAAGTTTAGATATGATTTTAGTTATTAATAAAATTGATCGTTTAGTTTTAGAATTGAAAATTCCACCAAAAGATGCTTATTTTAAAATTAAATATATCATTGATGATTTTAATAAAATTGTTATTATGAATGAAATTTATAATATAAATAAAGAAAAAATACATTTTGTTAATCCTAATAAAGGAAATGTATTATTTGCTTCTAGTGAATATAATATTTGTTTTAATTTGGAAAATTATGTTGTTAAGTATTTAGAATATATTAATTTTAATAAGAATGTAAGTAAAAATTTTAATTTAATTACTCCTGAAAAATTAGCAAAATGTTTTTTTGGTGATATATATTTTCATAAAAAAACATTTGAATTTAGTAAAAAAGAAAATAAATCAAAAAAAAGAACATTTGTTAAATTTGTTTTAGAACCTTTATATAAAATAATAGGATATACAATATCAGAAGAGAAAGACACTTTAGAAAATTTTTTTGCAAATTTAAAAATAACAGATTTAAAAGATAAACATTATAAAATGGATCCAAAACCATTATTAAATTTAATTTTAACAAAAGTATATGGATTATATTCATCATTAGTTGATATTTGTATAAATAAAATAGTAGATTGTCAAATAGGTTCAAAAATAAAAATAAAAAATTTATATACAGGAGAAAAAAATACAGAAATATATCAAAATTTAATTAAATGTGAAAATACAGGACCATTATATATATGTATATATAAATTATATCATAAAAATACTCATTTATCATTTGATTTATTTGGTAGAATTTTAAGTGGTGAAATATCAAAAGGTCAAAGTGTAAAAATATTAGGAGAACATTATTCATTAAATGATAAAGAAGATCAAGTAATAATTCCAAAAATAAAAGAAATATGGATAAATCAGACAAGATATAGAATCCCAATGAATAAAATATATTGTGGCAATTTAGTATTAATTGATGGAGTGGAAATTTCATCTCCTAAAAATTTAACAATAGTTAATAATGATATAAATATTGATAATTCTCAAATTGAAATTTGTAAACCAATAAAATATAATTATTCCTATATGAAAGTCTCAGTTGAACCATTAAATCCTTCTGACTTACCTAAAATGATAGAAGGTTTAAGGAAAATTGATAGAAGTTATCCAGCATCAAAAATAAAAGTAGAAGAAAGTGGTGAAAATATAATATTAGGAACAGGTGAATTATATATGGATTCAATATTATATGATTTAAGAAATTTATACACAGATATTGAATTAAAAGTAAGTGACCCAGTTGTCACTTTTTGTGAAACTGTAACAGAAACTTCATCATTTAAATGCAAAGGAATATCAAATAATAATAAAAATACAATTTATATGATTGCAGAACCATTAGATAAGGAAATAATTTTAGATATTAATCAAGATATAATCGAAAATTACCAAAGACAATATTTAAATGAAATAAATAAAAATAACATAAACCAAAAAATAAAAGACTATTTAACAACAACAAAAAATTGGGATAAATACACAACAAATTCAATATGGTCATTCACAAACTCAAACATGCTTCTCGATTATACTTTACCAAACGAGACAGACAAACAAAATTTATATTCAATAAAAAATGAAATAATCCAAGGATTTGATTGGGCAATTCGAGAAGGTCCATTATGCAATGAGCAAATCCTTAACACAAAATTTAAAATATTATCCTCATCCTTATCAACAGACAATATATACAAAGCCTCAGGTCAAATAATCCCAATGTCACGTAGAGTATGTTACTCATCATTTTTAACAGCATGTCCTCGTTTAATGGAACCTTTTTTAAAAGGAGAAATTCAATGTCCAATTGATTGTTTTGATATAATAAAAAATTTCTTAATGAGAAGAAGAGGTCATATTGAAAGTCAAAAAAGTTTACCTGGGACACCATTCTATATTATTAAATTTATTATTCCTGCTTTGGATTCTTTTGGTTTGGAAACTGATATTAGAACTACTACAGCTGGACAAGCTTTTAGTATGTGTTGGTTTGATGGATATCAAAATATGATTGGGGATCCTCTTGATAGAACTGTTGTTTTACATCCTCTTGAACCTAGTGATGGGAGAGCTCTTGCTAGGGAAGTTTTAATTAAAACTAGAAGGAGGAAAGGACTTAATGAAGATGTTAATATTGTTAATTATTTAATGCCTGAGGAGATTGAAAGGATTAAAAGTGATGATGAATATAATAATTATGTTTAACTTTAGGGTTGAGCAATTAATTATTTATTTTTAAATTTTTATTTTTTTTTTAAATTTTTATTGATTTTTTTTTTTCTAAGGTTTAAATGTGGAAATTTCTTTGGATTATGATTTTTATGTGTAATTATATAAAAAATAAACCAATTGAATATATATTAAAAGAAATAAATGATGATAAAGAATTTTATACAATAATAATAAAATTAGGAAACCAATCATTCGAAGTTCAAATAGACACAACATCAAGTATTTCATGGGTACCATCAACTGCAGCAAAATCAAATATAACATCCTATTTAAATATATCAAATTATTACAAATCAAAAATCCCATTTGATAAACAAAAAAACGAAACAATATTATTAGTAGATGAAGATGGTGATGTTCAAGGTGAAATAAGAGAAGACACATTATCAATAGGATATAATGAAGAAATAAAATTAAATAACTTTATTTTTTTAGGAGTAACATTTTACGATAAATTATTTAAAGATTATCCAAATGGAAAATTAGGTTTAGGATATAAAACATTATATGGTAATAATTCAAATATTTTAAAATTATCATATAATCAAACAAAAATAAATAAAACAATATTCACATTAGAGCAAAATAAATTATATTTTGGTGAAATCCCAGAAAAATTAAATAATTATCCATCATCATCATGTAATATAACAGATTCAAATGAATTAGATGATGAATATAGAAATGGTTGGATTTGTTCATTAACTCATATTATTATTGGTAAACTTGATCAAACTTTTGAAGACTCAATTGATATTTCTCCTTCAAAAATAACTTTTGATAGTGCTTTTAATTATATTAGTATTCCAAAGAAATTTTATGATATTTTTCTTAATAATTTATTCAATAATGAATTAAAAGGAATTTGTACTTTTAATGAATTTGAAAATATTGAAATTAATATTATTTGTAATAAAAGTAATTTATTTAAAGATATTTATTTAACTTTTATTATCGATGGTTTTGGTTATGTTATTAATTTAAATGATTTAACTAAAAAATTGGATAATGGGAAAATTTTGTTGTTGATTAAATTTAAATTTGAAAATGATAATATTTGGTCTTTTGGTTTACCTTTTATTAAATTATATACTATTGTTTTTAATGGAGAAAAAAATATTGTTGAATTATATGGAGGAGAAAGAGAAGATTTTTTTGAGGAGTGGGATAAATGGAGAGAACATGTTAGTTCTAATCAAGAAAATGAAAGAAGAATGTTATTTATTGTTGGATGTATTGTTGTTTGTTTTATGTTTTTTTTGGTTGTTTTTTTTGAAATTTGGAAATGTAAAAATAAAAAAAATGTGAATGCAAGTTTGATTTTTAATGAAGAACCAATACAATGAATAATTTTTTTTTATATTTGAATTATTATATATTATATATTTTTTTCTTTTTTTAATTGTCAATTTTATATTATATAAAATTTCTTTTTTATATAATTAAATTAAAAAAAATATATTTTAATTATGAATAAATATTAAGATAATCATCTAAAGTTTTCCCTTGAATTGGTTTTAATTTTGTTTTCATATTTGAAATATTATTAGCATTAGAACTTCTTCTACTTTGATTTTGAGATTGTGATTTTGATTGTGATTGAGATTGTGATTGAGATTGAGATGGATTATTATTATTATTTCTAAATCCAGATTGAAAATTATTATTTTGGGAATTTTGAGATTGATTCATTCCTGTATTTTTTAATCGATTATTATTATTATTTTGAATTTGTGATTGAATAGTTTGACCCTCTATATTAAATTTTGATTGTCTAACTTTTGGAACTTTATTTTTAATATCATTTTGATTGTTATAACTTTCATTATTATTTAATTGGGAATTTTGAGATTGACTCATTTCTGAATTATTTAATTGATTAATAATATTTTTATTTTGATTTATTAATTTAATAAATTCATCAGGTATAATGATACTAAATTTTGATTGTCTAACTTTTGGAACTCTATTTCTAAAATCAATTTTTTTAATATACTCTCCAGTATTAAATTCTGATTCTTGAATTTGTGATGTAACATTAAAATTACTACTTTTAAATCCAGTTTGATATATATCACTTCCACTATTCATAAATTGTGTATTTTGACTTTGTGTCATTTGAGGATTTATATTATTATTATATTGGGTTTGTATATCACTTCCACTATTCATAAATTGTGAATTTTGACTTTGTGTCATTTGAGGATTTATATTATTATTATATTGAGTTTGATATTTATCACTTCCACTATTCATAAATTGTGTATTTTGACTTTGTGCCATTTGAGGATTTATATTATTATTATTTATATTTTGATATGAATTCCCAATATTATTATTTAATTGTGAGATATTATTATTAATAATTGGTAAAGTATTCATATTACTTTGTAAAGTATTATTATAATTCCCTTCTATAATATTTGAATTTTGATTTTGAGTTTTATTTATATTTTGAGTATTTATATTATCATCTAAATAAATACCAAATATATCAACAGTTTTACTTCTATCTTTCTCTATTTTTTTAATTCCTTGAGATAAAATACCAAACATAGTATTTTCATCTTCTTTTTGTCTTTCTTTTACAATTGTTTTAACTACATTTTCAAAAATTTTTTGTTTTTTCCCAGTTTTATCATCTTTTTTCTTTTCTAATAAAATTTTATCTTTTATTGCTGGTTCTGGTTCTCTTAACATTCTTTTATGAATTAAAAAATAATCATTTGCTATATTAAACCCAGTTGAAGAAAATGTATTTTTCTCATCTCTATCTTTTATTCTTTTTAAATTTTTTAAATAATTATAATCAACTTTTTGAGTCAAAATATATTTTTCATTTGATAAATCTCTTTCCCATTTCTCATCCAATTTCATTGGAATATAATATCTTTCTTTTGGAGCATAAATATAAGTATATTCATCTAAATCTTCTTCAGATTGTCTTAATGGACATTTTTTACTTTCTTCAATAATAACTTTGAAATCATTTAAATTTTTATTTATATTATTTTCCATTTTCATTTTAATATTTTGTAATTCATTTATTCTATCTGCATTAGTTAAATTTGGATCTTCTAAAGATTTATAAACTTCATTTAATTGATTTCTTAAATAAGTATTTTCATTTAAAATAAATTTCAATTCTTTTAAACAATAAAAGAAATATTCAATATTATATGTATTATATCTATTTCTATCATTATTAGCTGTATAATTAATATATGAATGAGATTTAAATCCTGTAATTATTGCTTCAATTAATCTATCATATTCTTTTTCTTTTGATTTATATATATTAAATTCATCTACATCCATTGTAATTAAATTAACTTTTCTATTTAATTTTTTATAATATACTTCTAATAAAAATAATATTGCTGCATACATATGATATTTCATTCCATTAAAACAAAATAAATCAACCATATAAACATTTTTTGATAGAATATTTTTTTCAATTTCAATATTTCTTTCATTTTTTTTAAATATAGTATGAAATTTCATTTCTTGTTGAGGATCAACAGTATTATTAAAAGTAGAATTTTCATCATGAATAACATTATTTTTTTTACTTTTATTCACTCTTAAATTATGTTCAGTAATTCTATTTGGAAGAAATCTAATATCTTCAATTTTTTCTCTGGAAGAATTAAAAATATCAGAATTAAAAACTTCATATAATTTTTTTTCTAAAAATTCAACTTCTTCATTAGAAACTATCTTACTATATCTAATATCATCTAAAATATTAACATATAAATAAATTTCATATTCTTTAATATTTTTTTCATTTATCATACCAATTAATTTTTGTTTCATAGGATTATAAATTACAGGACCATAATTATGAACTTTCAAAGGATTAAATTGATTACCATCAATATCTTCAACATATTTACACATTTGCATTAATTTTCTTCCCCATAAAAACCCAACTAAAGATAATTGAATATTATCATCATAATTACTATAAAAAAGATTATTAGGAATATAATTTCTAATTTCACCATTTTCTCTTATTTCATTATTTTCTGAAGGACGAAATTTCATAAAATCTTGAATAACTAATTCAATAAAAAATAAACCTCCAAATTCTTCTACTTCGTATATTCTATTTATATCCATAAAAATATCATCTGGTTTTATTCTATAATGATAACTTTCAGGAATATTTCTTATTGTTGGTGCATTTAACATACAAATTTTATAAAAAATTTTTGTTCCTTCATATTTAGTTAAGTAAAATATTCTTTTTTGTATATTTAAATTATCTTCTATATTAAATGATAAATTTCCTTCTGCTATTGCATTTAAATTATTCATTTTCATATCTACTGAATTATATCTTAATGTATTACTAGTTGATGATACTGCTTCTGATAATTCTTTTAAATTTAAAAATTTTTCTAAGTTATTTTTTCTATTTGGTTCTGTATAAGGGAAAAATAATAAAACCATTTTATCTTTATTTCTATGTTTTTGTATAAATTGTTCATAAAAATCATTGTCACTATATAAATAATTTTTCACTAAAAGATATTTCATATTATTAATATAATTCCATCCTCCATTAGTATAATAATCAAGTATTGGAATTCTAATTTCATAAAAACCTAAATTTGTACTTTCTACAAAGTAAGATAAATTATCTGGAAAAGCTAAATTGTTATATTTAATAATTTCATAATATTTATTTACTAAAATATTACTATCTTTATCAATATAATTATATGTATATTTTCTTAAACATTCATGGAAATATTCTTTTCCTTCTTCTTTTTTTTTTTCAATTTTATTTTTTTCAAAACTTTCAATATAATCAAAATGATAAAAATTTAAATATCTTTCTATTAAATTTTGATTATGAATTGTTTGTTTATTATCCATTCTTATATCTTCAGCAACACTACACTTTAAACATGATTGAAGAATATCAGGAATTGAAATTGGCTCATCAGAATTATCTAATTGAATATAACCTCCTTCAATTTTATCAATTCTATCATCAACAATTGGATAAAAATATTCAATATTAATACTATTATCTAAAAGATAAGAATTATATTTTAATGTTTGAATTAAAACATTAGTTTGACTTTCACTATCATCTTTTATTGTTTTTTCTAAATTATTATCAATTTTTATAAAAAGATAATTATTAATTCCAACTATTTTTTCCATTTCATAATAACCTCCTGGTTTAATTAATCTAATAATTATAATATCATTATCTAAGAAATATTCTTTATTAATATCATAATCACTTTGTGATATTAAATTATTACCATGATTATCATATAAATAAATTGAGAAAAGTCTTTCATATTCTTCTTCTGCTAATCTATATGAAACTGCATCAATTATTTCATATTTTAATGATAATAAAATATCTTGAATTAAATTTAAATTTTTTGTCATTAAAAATACTTCTTGTATATCACCATATTTAGGACAAAAATAATTAATTTCTTCCTCACTTATAAATTTATTTGTATTAGCATAAACAAATAAATTAAAAAAAGAAGCAAATTGCAATAAATGTGTTTTTAATCTATGCATCATAGAATAAGTATTATAATTATTAAATTTCATTTTCTCTTCCATAATATCATTTAAAAACTGACCAATATCAATTAAAGAAGCAATATCTTTAAAACATTGTGCAGAACGTAAATTTGAATTAGAAGAATTCATTTTAGGAATAAATCTCTCATAATAATCTTTTTGAATATTAGGACTATTTACATCAACTCTTTTAGGATTTACTTCATATGGAGTATATAAATTAACATAAGCTAAATTATTTGTTACTGTATTATATTGATTAACATTAACTTCATTATCTTTATTTAATCCAATTATTGCAGCAGCATCAACAAATGCAGAATACTTTGACATTATTAATAATTCAACATTTGAATCTGACATTAAATTATAATATAAGTTAAATGGTAATTTTACTTCTGTTGGGAATTCATGTTGATATAAATATGATATTTGATGTTTATTTAATTGTGTTATTTTTCTTGTTAAAATTGTGAAATGATTTATTTTAAATATATTTATGAATATTTCATTTAATCCACTTCTAATAACAAAAGGTCTAAAAATTACTAAAATTCTATTATATGAAGATGTAGAATTAACATCAGTTTGACTAAAGAAAAAATTGTTTATTTCTTCACATTCCTTTTCATTATCATATCTAGTAATGATAAAATCAGAATTAAATGCTAATGAAAAAGACATATCACTTGCTTCTTTTTGTATTCCAATATTACTAACTTGCATTATTGAACAAGGTTGATTTTGTAAATTTGAATTACTAATATAATTATCATATAAATCTAAAACATAACTTCCTATATTTCGATTTACTGATCTTCTACTATTAAGATTATTTTCTGTTAATCTTTTTAAATCTGATAATTTATTAAAATTAACCATTTCACTTATTCTAAATGAATTTGATTTTAAACCATCAATATATAAAGATAAACTTTTATCGTAATTTCTTTCATGTCTTACTTTTGAAATTAATAACTGAAACATTTGATCTGCTTTAAATAATTGAGGAAACATAATTTCAACGTCCCATAAAGCATTTATTTTATTTTTTGAATAATATAATAATTTCAAAGTATTAGTTGCAATTTTGTTAATAAATTTATCACTATTCATAAGAGCAAACCAAAATTTTTCAAAAAAATTAATTGAAATATCTTCATCAACATCTTTCGAAGCTATATTAGTAGATAAACACATAATTAAAACTGGATTTTTAAAATCTTCATAAGTTTTCCTATTAATAGGAATTTCAGAACTAATAACACTTTTCATATTAGCTTCAATAAATTTATCATATAAAGCACTTCCTCTTAATTTTTGTATTGTATAAAAAAAATTTTCTGGATTATTTATATTTTTATTATCTTTTTTTTCATTAAATGTCATTAACTTTAATTTTTTTTCTAATTTGGATAAAGAATTAAATGTAGTATCTTTAATTCTAATAAATTGAGTTTCTAAAGTATCTTTATCTAAATCATATTTATTTAAATAAATTCTATCATTAATTACAGAAATATTATCTTTAATTTTCTTAACTTGAATATTTAAAATATTAATATTAGCTTCTCTTAATAATTGAAACAACCAAGAAAATTGATTAATATTAGCATTAGGATCAAGTAATTTAAAAATAACAACAAAAGAATTAAAATTAAGAGTACTTTCTTTAATATTAGTATTTAATTTAGGAATAAAATCATTATTTAAATTATTCATAAAAGCTTGTAAATCAAAATCTTCAATTTTAATTAATTTATGGGCTGATGCGCCACAACCACATTTTCCACATCTTAAATCATCAATTCCACTTTGAGTATATGATGTACATTGTTCTTTACAAATTGTACAAAATCCTCTATAGTTTCCATATTTATCTTCACTTGCTAATGTTATATTGTTATTTGTTAATATTTCTATATTTTTTTTTGTTCGAGGATCATTTAATGTTTTATTTATTATTTCTTCATTTTTGTCTTTTATAAAATCAGATAATTCTTCTTCTTCTATTTCATTTTCTTCAGGATTTTCAATTATAATATTCTGAGGATTTGGTTTTGACATTTTTTTATTTTGTTTTAATTATTTTAAACTTTTAAAAGTTATTTTTTTTAATTTTTTTTTAAATTAAGGTACAATTATTTAATTTCTTTTTCTTCATATATTTAATAATCCAATTTAATAGTTCTAATTTTAAAATTATTTTTTTTACAAATCAAATTTAAAATTTTTTTTTTCCTAAATACAATTAATATTTAAATAAAAATTTAATAAAGATTTGATTTATTCGGAATATTATTTTTATCAATTTTCCCTTTACCATTCCAAACTTTAATCCATTTACCAACTTTCTTATCATTCATTTTCCTATCAATAACAATTTCCATTAAATTATCAATCATTTCGGGAACTAATTTACTAGTAATCTTAGTAGAATAATCCATAGAAGGAGATGCATTAACTTCAATTAAATAAGCATTCCATTCATCATCAAACATAATATCAAAACCAAATAACTCAAATGAATTTTCTCTAAATTTAATTTCATTTTTAACAGTATCAAAAGAACAAAGAACAATATTTAAAACTTGTTCTTTAATCTTAGGCCAAATATCTTTTTTTAAAGTCTCAACTAAATAATTTTTAAATTGAGGAACATCCCACATATCACCTTCAATTTTATTATTACTATTATATTTTTTACTATATTTAGCAATGCAATTATTAGTTAAATGAGAATAAATATTAGAATAATTATCAATATTATATTCTTCAGCTGAAAATCTAAGATAAGGATCATCCCATAACCAAATTGTTAAAGGCCTTAATGAAGTTATTAAAACCCATTGTCTAATGTCAAATTTCTTCCCATATATTAATAAAGGATTTTCTATGTATTTTTGAATAACTAATCCATTAATATTTTCTTGATTTAAACAATCAAATACAGATTTTAAATTATTTACACATTGAATTCCTCTTCCTCTACTTAATGTAGATGGTTTTAATACCCATATATTTTTATTTCCATTTAGTTTATATTGAGGAAGTTTTTTAGATAATTTTTCTAGTAAGGATTTTACTTTTTGGTAATTTTTTTCATTATTTGATATGGAATTTTGATTTGAATTATTTGGTTCTGTTTTTATTACATTTTGAAATGTTTTTGTATTTAAAGGATTTAATTTAAATTTATTTGATTGAATTGGATTTGATAATATTTTCATAGTAATATCATTTTTAACATTTTCATTCTTACTTAAATTTCTATAATTTTGAATTGGTTCTTCTCCAGAAATAACATTCCATTCATTATCATCAATAATTTTATAAATTTCATTATTTTTATCTTTTTCATTATAATTATAAGTTAATAACTTATAATTTTTTTCAACAATATCAAGAGCTTTCTCAATAACATTATCATCATAATTATATGAATTATTTTCATCAGATGAGAATAATTTAAGAATACTTAAAGCTTTGGTAAAAAAAAAATCTTGAAAAAAATCATTTACATCATTTTTATCACATAAATCATAACATCTAGGATAAAAATTATTAGGATCAATTCCCTTAAAATATAAATTTCTAATATTTTTACATAAACCACTTTTTCTTGTTAAAGAACCATTTAATTTAAAATGATTTGCAATTTGATGACTTTTTAAAGAAGGAAAATTAACATCAACTGTTCTTAAAGTCCAAATAAAAGTTAAATTTGGATTTTTTTCTCTTGTTGTTTTAGTCCAACCTCTTTTTTTTAAATTTTTTTCTACATCTGGATAACTTCCAGTTATGAAATATTGTTTATTTAAAAATTCATATTTTGAATTTTTTTGAGGTTCATTTATTTTTTCATAATTTTCTCTTTCGGTTTTTATTTTATTTCTAAATTCTGATGAATTAATGTATAAATGGAATGTATTATGACGATATATGAAAAGTTTTTTATAGGAATCTGGAATGAATGATATTATTTTATTTAATTGAGGAGAGTTAGATTTTTTTTTAATTGTTTTTCTACTTATTGTTCTTATTTGGTTTTGTCTTTCATTTATTGATTGTTTCTGTTCTTGGGTTTCACTCATATTTTTTAATATTTAAAATTAAAAAATTTAAATATAATATTATTAGATTTTTTTTTTTGTTAGATTAAGTGTCTTGTTGAATTGTTTTTTAATAAAATGAGCTTTTAGTTTGGTTTTTTTTTTTTTATTAGATTGAATGAACTTTTTTTATTTAAAAATGTTTTTTTTATATGTTTTTTTTTTCTGAAAAAAGATTTTTTTTTTCATTTTTTTATGAAACTGAAAATTAAAAATTAAATGATAAAAAACAATTTAAATTTATATTTAGAGCAAATGATATCTTTTTTATTAGAATTATATTAAAAATAAATAATTTATGTTTTAAAAATTTTTTTATATTAAATAATAATTTAATTAAACATTAAAAATTCATTTTAATTATTTCAACTTCATAGAAAGAATCCTCCTAGCAAAAGGATGATAAACCATTTTATTACTTTCAAAAAATTCCTTAGACTCCTTGGGTTGAAGTTCATACCAACTGAAAAAAACAGGTCTAACAAATTTCAACCTTCCAATTTCTAACAAAAACTTTTTAACCTCCTCAACAAAATCATCATGTTTACTTTTTAAAGACAATTGAAACCATAAATTCATAACTTCCATATTATAATGTTCATTTTTAAACCCTAAAACATCTTTTAATTTATTATAAACATCATTATTAACTTTATCAATATTTTTAATTAAATATTTCAAAAAATACATTTTAACATTAGTATGCCAATCAACAAAAATTTTTTTATCATCTGAACTTCCATTTCCATTTAAAAACTTATCTCCTAATTTAACAGCATCATCACCTAATTTACTTTCAAAATTAAATTTATAAAATGGTTTCCCTTTACTATTAATCCACTTTTCCCAATCAATTTCTTTTAAAATTTCCTCACCTTTATTAACATTTTTTTTAACATAATCTTCATAAACATTTTTAAAACCATTATAATCAATACTTAAAAATTTAAATTTATCAATATAATTTTTCATAATATTTTGAAAATCATTTTTTCCAATTAAACTTTCTAAATAATATAATAATTGAAAGCCTTTCTCATAAGGAACAGTAGTGAAACCATCATCAGGATCAACACCATAAATATCAGGATTTAAACAAGTATAAGTAGAATCTTCACCTAACATTTCAATATCTTTTAATAAACCTTCATACCCAACTAAACTTTCTAAATTTTTCATATCATCACCATATAAAATTTCAGCAATTTTCCTTTCCATAAATATAGTAAATCCTTCATTAACCCAAAAATTTTTCCAATTTTTATTCGTTACTAAATTCCCAGTCCAAGAATGAGAAATTTCATGTGCTATTACATTTGATAATGATTTATCTCCAGCTAAAAGTGATGGAGTAACAAAAGTTAAATTTGGATTTTCCATACCACCATATGGGAAAGAAAAAGGTAAAACTAATAAATTATATATTTCCCAATCATATTTTCTACCTAAATAATTTTCAGCTGTTTCAATAAATTTTTCAGAATCTTCAAATTCATATTTTGCTTTATCACCTAAACCAATTTCAGTATAAACACCACATCTTTCAGAAATTTTTCTATATTCTAAATTCCCACAAGCTAAAGCAATTAAATAAGATGGAATTGGTATTTTTTGTATATATTTTGTAATTATCTTATTTGTTTTTTCATTATAGGAATTTTCCTTTTCAATACCACCAAAAAGGAATTTATATGGTTTTTCAACTTCTAAAATAGCTTCTACTAAAATTTTTGCTGATGGAGTATCTTGAATTGGGAATAATGTTCTACATTGAATAGCTTCACATTGAGTAAACATAAAATAATATTGTTTTGAGATTGTTTGTTCTTTTTCTAAAAATTGTATTCCTGTGCAATTTTCATCTGTTATGTAATCAATTTTTATTTTTAATTCATCAGGTTTTTCATTTTGGAATTCTGGTAATTTAATTATTAATGGTGTTCCTAATGAATCTTTAAATTCGTTGTTTAAATCTATTGTAAATGTTAATGGAGTAGATTTTTCGTTTTCTATTAATTCTACTTTTTGTATTTTTGGCCCTTTTAAATCTAGGATTAGCTCCTTTGAGGTTTTGTCTATGTAAGAGAATGTTGTTGTTATTGAACCTGATAATGTCTTTTTTGGAAAATCTAATGTAGCAAATATTTCTACTTTTTTCTGTTTGATTTGATGAAAGTTTGAAAATGTGGATATGTCTTCGGATTTTGGATCTATTTTTATTGATTTTTGTCCTTCTGTCATTTTTTATATTTTTTAATCTTTTTTCACATTTATAATTTTTTATTTTTTAATTAAAATTATTTATTTTTGATATATAGAAAAGGAATCTTAATAATATTGTGATATTAAATGCAATTTTGTGTTATAATGCTTGTTAATCTCTATAAAATGTAAGTAAAAGGAATTACTCCAAAGATTATTTTTTTACCTATCTTTTTTATTTTTTAATAAACTATTTTTAAATATATTATTTTATATATAAATTTAACATTTAGAAAATTTTATATATTAATTATCTAAATTTTTTAAAAAGAAATATTGAACTTTTTTTAATAAAAATAAGTTTAAAAAAAATATAATAAAACAAAAAAAAATATTTTTAATTTCAAAAATAAATAAAAATAATATATATGGAAAATGAATTATTAAGTAATGAAATAAACAATTCCCTCAATCATTTACATAAACTCCAACAAATATTAAAAGAAGAAATAGCATTACGAGAAATATTTCAAAACAATAAAGAAGAATTACTTCAAAAAATAGAATCAAATACATATGAATATTATAAAAAAAAATTATCAATCCAAGAAATATATTTTAATAACAAAGAATTAAATCCAACAGAAAAACAATATATTAAATATGAATTAAGTAAAGATTGTCAAGCAGAGCTTCCACAATGTATAGACCCATTAACAAAATTATTTTTTTTTTTTAGGAATAATAATGAAATACTTTTAAAATTAATATATAAAAGTGATAAATCAATATATGATGAATTAGCAAATTTTTTATGTCATTTTTTCTATGTAGATGTTTTTAGTTCAACTTCATTAAATGAACCTTTATTAGTTTTAATATATTTATTATTAGAAAAAAATATTGATGAAATTACTGATCCTAATTTACCAATGCAATTTCTTGATCCTAGTAGTACTTTTATTTCTTCTTTGTTAAAGAGTTTATTAAGAAGAGATGATGTTAAAGTTTATTTTGAAAGTATTATTAATAAATTAATTTTTGATTTGGAAGAATTAAAAATTGAGAATAAAAGTATTAATAGTCCTTTTGTTGGAATGGAAATTGATAAAATTAAAGATTATATTCAATCTCAGAAAAATTTACCTGAATTTAAAAAAATTAAAGATATTAAGGATTATAGAGAATTTTTAACTTCTAATATTATTAAAAGTAAAGTTGTTAAATTATTTGATACAATTAAAAAAGAAAATTCTGAAATAATTACAGAAGATACTAAAGGAAAACTTTTTCAAACTTATCAAAGTTTATTTGAAAAAAAAAATGAAGATGAATTTTTAGATTTAATTAATGATAATAATAAAAACAAAGAAAATGAAGAAAACAAAAAAACAGAAACAAATAAAAATCAAAATGAAGAAGAAAAAATTATGCATTCAAAAATTAATTTTTATCAAAATACAAAAAATGAAGTTATAGATAAAATATTACATGGTACAATAAAAAGATCAAAATCTCCAATTCCAAAATATAGAACAAGAAATTATAATCAATTAGAAAAATATTTTTTATCAACTGGTTTTTTTACAATAAATAATGCATTAGATGAGCCTATTTTAAAACCAATTGAAGAAAATTTAATTGATAAAGAATATTCAAAACAATTAAATAAAGAAGAATTAACTACTAAACTTTTTCAAGCTGAAACAAAACAAATGGAAGAATTTCTTTTAAATCAAATTCAAATAATAAAAAATGAAAAGAATAATGATATTTTTACAAATGAAAATTTACTTTTAAAAATTACTAATACTATAAATAGTAAAAATATTCTAGATAAAATATTAATTTTATTTAAATATAATTTTGAAAAGATGAAAAAATTAATTGATAAATTTCTTTATATATTAATGGATAATATTGCATCAATTCCATATTTTATTAAATGCATAAGTGCAATAATTGATAGATTATTAGTAATAAAATTTCCTAATATCACAAAAATTCAAAAAAATGCTTTTTTAGGTGAATTTTTTTTTAAAACATTACTCTATCCTTTATTATATAATCCTAATTTTAATGGTATAATAATGAAAATATCACAAAATAAAAATAATAAAACTTTTAAATTAATAACTTTATTATCAAAAATATTATTAAACTTATACAGAGGGAAATTATTTAATTCAAATTTATCAAATGAATCTATTTATACTGTATTCAATTGTTATATTTGTCAAATAATGCCTATAATTTTTTATTTTTTTGATAATTTATCAAATACACATTTACCAGAAGTTATAACTGATTTTTTAGCTAAAAAAAAATTAAATTTAATAGAAAAAAATATTAATTATGATTTCTTTAAATATCATCCTAATGAAGGAATTGAACATCAAAGTATATGTATGACTTGGAATGAATATTTAATTTTTTATAAAATATTACAAGAACATGGTATTGAAATTTTAGGTGATAAAAATTCTTTATTTTATAAAACATTTAAAAAATTAACATTTCATGATAATACATTTAAAAAAAAAATCTCAAATGATGAAAATAAAAATCAAAAAACTTTTATTTATATAACTCATATAAATTATACAAATCAAATGAAAGAAAAACTCTTAAATAAAAAAGATAAAAAATTCTCATTTGTAGGAGATGATTCAGAAAATAATGAAAAATTCCAATTAATAAGAGTTAAATATTCAATAAACACAATAATAAAAAATTTAAATGAATTAATGAAAGCAACTTTTCAATATAATAAAAATGAAAATTTTGTAAAAGGATTAAATAATTTAATTTATTCAGAAGGATTTAGTGATGTATTAAAAGAAAAAACAATTCCATTACAATGGTTTGGTTTATATTTAGAATCAAATATTGATAATATTCCTAAAGAATATCAAAAAAATAATTTTTCACCTTTATATGAATTATTAATTAATGAATGTCAAAAGACTTTATATGAGATTCAAAAAGATAATACTTTAAATATTATTTTTTCTAAAGTTGTTAATACTTCTAAAACAATTGATATTATCAATTATAATTTAATAAGATTAAAAAATAATGAAAAAAAGTTTGAAATTTTAAACTTTGTTAGAACTGTAAAAATAAAAATTAAATTAATAATTTTATATAATGGTAATGAATTCAATGGTATTAAATTTGAAAAATATAATAAAGAAAATCAAGATAAAAAAGATGAAAAATATTTAAATAATGATAACAAAATTGTAATATGTGAAAATTTATATGAATTATTTGAATTATTTCCAAATCTTTCAATATATGAAACAGTTTCAGTTTTAGACTTTGAAAAAAAAAATAAAATCCCTGAATCCATTATGGAATTAATATCAATTGTTCATAAATTTATTGATGATAATAATTTATTTAATCACTATTCAAAAGATGATTTAGTTGATATGAAAAAAGAAATAGAAAATTATATTCATCAGAAATTATATCCTAAAATATATCCAGAAATTTCAATGGGTGATGATATTAAATTATATAGAATTATTTTTTGTTTAGGATGGATTAAACCAGAAAATATAATAAAAAATTATACTTCAATTAATCAAAATACTATTGATTTTTGTATTCAAATAATGAATAATATGTTAAATGAAACTTGTCCAAGGAAAAAATTAAATGAAATTCAAAAATTAGAAGAAATTATTCATAATATAATAATTTTATATGGTTATAGTAAAGATAATTTTGATGAAATTTTAACTTATATTGCTATTCTTGCACAACCTCTTTATCTTTCTTCTTGTTATTATTATATTGATATGTATACTCCTAAAAAAGGAAGAGAATTAAAAATTCAAATCCAAATGAATGCTTTACTAAGATTAATTAATAAGATTAAAAATTTTTCTTATAAAGATTTAATAAATATTAATGAAGAAGAATATGAAAAATATAAACAAATGAAATTAATAGGACAATAAAAAATATATTTAAATTAAATTAATAAAAAAATTTAAATATAAATTATATTATTTAATCTAAAAACTAATTTATAATAAAAACATTAAAAAAAACAGGAAAAAAATTCAAAAATGTCAAAAAAAAAACAAAAAAAACTTAAAAAAAAAAAAAAACTAAATAACACTCCCACAATCACAACAATTAAAACTTTCAAAATACCTATAATCAATCATAATAACAGCTCCAATAAGCATTAATCTTTCAATGGGAGTAGCTTTTTTAGGAAAAGTTAAAATAAAAGCATTAGAATCAGTCATTAATTCACTTAAACCTTTAAAAACTTTATGAATATTCCCAACAGGTTTATTAATTTTAATATCAGATTTACCATCATAAATCCAAAAATCAACTTCATAACATTTTCCTAATGAAGTATCTTTACAACAAAAACCACATTGACAATATTCACTATAAATTTTCCATCTAATTTCATCATTTGAACCATAAACTAATAAAAATGAACCAAATGAACATTCTTCAATAACACCTCCGATTGGTTTTTTAATTTTTTTTGTGCCATTTTCACTTTCTCCAAAAATATATCCTTCCATTTTTTGTCTAGGACAACATAAACAAGTACATTTGAAATTTTTATTAAATTCAGCTATTGCTTTTTTATAATTTATATTTTTATTTGAATTTATTATATGAACCATTTTCAAATCAAATGATTTCATATTTGAAAAACAACAATTTCTACAACACCAATTTGATTGTTCTTTACATTTAAATAAAAATTTTTTTGTTTTATCTTTATCTAATAAATAAATATTATATCTATTTGATGATTCACATCCTGTTAAAACTTCTAATAATTCTATTTTTTGTTCTATTACAATTTCTTGATTTTCACTTAATTCATTTAGAACATCTGGTACTAATTGCATTAATTCTCCTCTGTACCAATAATTTTTATCTAACATTTTGTTTTCTTTTTCATCGTTTTCATTCATTTTTATTTTAGAATTTCCTTTTCTATCCATTGATGATGAATCAGATTTTAAGTCACTCAAATGGAGAAAGACATTTTTTGATTTTGATTTTTGACTTTTCATCTTTTTTATAAATATTTATTTTGGTATTATTTATTATTATAATATTTTTTAGTTTTATAATTTTTATTTTAATTTATTTTATATTAAAATAATTTTTAGTTATTTTATTCATTAAATTTTATTATATAAAAATTCCCCCATTGTTTCCCAGTTACTAAAAAATTCTGTTTTAATTTATCATAAGCAATTCCATTTAAAATTTTTCCTCTATCAAATTCATATTTAGTAAAAAAACCTTTTTTTAATTCAAAATCAACTAAATTACTCAAATCAAAATATTTAACAATAGTAAAATCTTTAATATCAATTTTAGCAATTTTACTTCCATAATAAATATTAGCATAAATAAACCCATTAACAAAAACCATATCCCCAATACCAGGTACAATTTTCCCTTCAAATTTAACTTCCTGATAATTTATAGTAGCTAAATTATTCGTACAATTCAATCGATAAATTTTTTGAGTACCATCAGAGCCAAAAAGAACATTAGTTTCATTACTTTCAGTTAAACCCCAAGAATATAAATGATAATTATTTCTATAACCTCCATAATTTCTAAAATGAGTTACTTTTTTTTCTAATGTTTTAATATCATATTGATAAACATAAAATTCATGTCTAGTTGTTAAAAATAATACATTATTACATTTTGCTATTCCAGTTGCCCAAATTTCACCTGTTCCATATTCTTTCCATTTTATTTGGAAATGATATCCATTTTCAACAGATAAATTTAAATATTTTACTAATTCCATTGATGGATATTTAAATTTTTGAAGTGTTGAATTAAATAAACCACCTGTTTCATATAAGTATGTTATATTTGATTTTGAAGATTCATCATATTCTTCATCTATAAATAATCCTTCTGTATATGTTGATGAATCGTTTAATTTTGGGATTATTTTTAATAATATGAAATCATTTGATTTTTCTGGAATTGTTATGTTTATATATGGATCATTTATATATGTTTTTTGAGATTTGATTGTAATAAGTAAAAATATTAAAATAAAAATAGTTTTCATTTTTTTTTTTTTTTTGTTTTTTAATGAATATAATATTAGAGTAATATTTTATTATATTTAAACAATCCTCATGATAAAAAAATTCATTTTCTAAATAAAAATATAAAAATGGGGGGAAATAATGTATTATCAAATGAATTATATTTAATTATTTTCCCACAATTAGCACATTTTTTTTGAAATAAATTAGAATATTTTGAAGCATATTTCATTAAAATTATTATACAGTGAAATAATTGATTATTAAATTTTCTTAAATTTTTTTCAAAAAAGTCTTTAAATAGTGTTTCAATTTTATTAAATAGTAATAATGAACTTTTTGATTTAGAAAGAATTTTTTTTGATTTAAAAGAATTAGGATAATTTCTTTTCCCAAGTCCACTTATTAAAAAATTAGAATGTTCCTTTAATCCACCAACATTTAAAGAAAAATCTTTTAAATAATTAATAGAATAATTTAATTGTAAATTTATAAGACAAACATTTTCTATTTTAATATATAAACATTTAAAACATTCATTAGAATTTTGACTATAATTTATAATTTTATATTTAATATTTTTAAAATTAATATCTTTAAGTATATCTTCTAATTTTAATCTATTATTAAACATAGAATTTTCCAATTTTCTCAAAATATAAGAAATATCTGGAGTTTCAATAAATTTTGGAAATGATTTTGCCATTTTTATTTTATTTTCCTCTTTTAAAAAATCTTTCATTGTTTGATCTTTATCAATATTAAAAAAACCTTTAAAAAATGCATTTATAAATGTTGATTTTTCTGAAATAAATGTAAAATAATTATTTTCTATATTTTGTTTATGAAAATCTAAAAAAGATTTATATAATAATTTTTCATGTGTAATGTTCAATTTAAAATCATGGATTTTATTATAATTTTGCTCAAAACTTAAAATAAATGGTTCCTTATTTTTAAGTATATCAAATATAGTTTTTAAGGAATGAACTTTATTATCATCATTATTAAAAAATTCAGTTAAAAATTTGAAGAGGTAATATCTAAGTTGATAATTATATTCTATTATATTTTTTATCAATTTTTGATTTGAATCAAATATTTGTTTTAATTCTTCAATATCATTCATTTCAAAATAAATTTTTTTTTTGATAAAAAAATTATATATATTTTTATTTTAAAATTGTTTTATTTAAACATAATTTGTTTCTTCTTTTCCCCTATTTGAAATGAATTTTTTAAAAAACATTCTAAAATTAAATTGTATTTTAAATTTTTCATTTTTAATTAATTTTTATTTATCATAAAAAAGTATTATATTATTACCTATCATCAATTATTTTTAATGGATAATAAAGATGAAAAAAAGAATAAAGAAATTCAATGTAATTTAAATATTAGTTCTAAAATTAATTTAATTAATAATGATAAATCAGTTTATTTCTCACGAATATTATTTTTCTATAAATACAAATTAATTAAAAAAAAAATAAATGACCAAGTAAATAGTGATTTTATTCAAAAAAAAATTTTAAGATTAAATAATTCGAATTTAAATAATGATAATAAGGATCAATTAAATTTATATGTTCAAGATGTAGAAAAAAACAAAAATGAAAATACATTATTCCAAAAAATATTATCAAAATATAAAAAAAAGAATAATTTAAAAAAAAAGATTTTAAATAGTCAAATAATTCATTCAAAAAAAGATATAGATATATCAAATAATATAATGAAAGAATCTAAGTTTCCATTAATTAATTTATCAAATAATTCATATATAATAAATGATTATTCAAATAAAACATATATAAATTTGTATAAAGAAAATAATCAAATTATTTTTAATCCATTAACTAATTACAAATATAAAAAAAATAATAAAAAAAAGCATAATATTTTTCCAAAAATGATTAATAGTAAATCAACAATAGAAATACATAAAAATATATTAAATTTTTCAAATGTGAAAATGTAAATTAAAATAATATTAAATTATTTAATTGAAATATAAATATAAATATAAAAATTAAAAAAAATAAAAAATTAAAAAACTCAAATACTATCATTAGAAATAGTTTCATCAATTTGTGTAATTTTATCATTATTATTATTTTCATTAAACTCTTTATTTTCTTTATTAATTTTTAAAAAAGTAATAGTATTTTGTTTTTTAATAAACTTTTCATCTTTTTTAAAAAACATATCTTCAGTTTCATTTTGTGTATTATTATTTTGTGAATTACACAAATTTAAATTATCGACTTTCCCATAACCTTGTTCTTCTTTTTCTTCACTAATTAAATTTTTATTAAACTGACTTCCAATAATAAAAAAGCTCATCCAATAAATACAAACAAAAAATATAAAAGAACTACCACAAATAATATAAATTAATTCAACATTATCAATTTTATTTTTACAAAAATATAAAATATTAACACAAAATCCATCTAAACAACATGAATCTTTACATTCCCATAATCCACCAGTACACTCATATCCTTTTTTTCCTTTTAAAATACCATAATTTGAAATACCATTTATTTGACTTGAAATTGTTAATGGAATATGTGTTTTATTCCATTTTTTTTTTATTTGCTTTTTATCTGGATATAATGGTATTATTCCTTGTGAAATTTCTAAATTTTTATCCTTATTATTTTCTGTTGTTATTAAACAACTTCCTCTATGATCACATAATACTTCCCAATTTAAAACTATTTTTAAAAGAAAAATTACATATATCATTGATAATTATTCATTAATTTATTATTTATTATAATATTTATATGACTTTTTTAATGTATATATCTTTAAAAGATTTAAATCAAATAAATAAAATGTATTTTCAAAAATTTTTTATCATTATTTTAATATGGTAAAAACAATAATTTATTTAATATTATTATTCAAATATTTAAAATTTATTATTTTTAACTATATAATATTTTAAAAAATATTAGAAATTTTATTAACCACTCTATAATTATATTACGATATCCATGTTTTTATTATTTACTATATTTAATATATATATTATCCATTAAATACAAGATTCAAATTATTTTCTTTTCTAATTGAAAATAATCCATTTTCATCATGAACAATATTTAATGAATATCTCTTAAAATAATTTTTTGTTGTCTTTTTTGTTGTTGAATGTTTACTTTTTTTATTCCTTTCTATTTTATGTAAAATAATTACTTCATTATCTTGATTTATTTTTTTTTCTTTTTCCATTATTTCTTTTTTTTTATTTTCATTTTTATTTATCATTATAGGAGATATTAAATTATTATTTTCAGATTTTATATATTTTTTTCTTCTTAATATAACACTATTTCTTCTTTTGTATTCTATTTTAATTGAACTTTTAAAGTGATTACATAAATATTTTAAATATTTATAATTATTATAAATTTCCTCTTTTTTTGTTTTTGATTTTTTGATTAAATTTTCATTACTATCAACTGATTTATTAGGAGAAAGTCTTTCAGGATGTTTATTTAAAACTTTTTTCTTTTGTTTAATTTCAATTGGTGATATTTCTTTTTTATTATATTGAAAAAAAAAATCATTAATAGTATCATTATTACTTAAATTATTTTGAATCTCATGACATGATATATTATCATGTTCTAAAATAATAAAATTTTCAAATGATGTTTCATATGTTTCTAATTCTTTACTATTTAATAAAAAATTAGATTGTTGACATTTTTTATTTTTAGATATTTCATTGTTTGAACAAATTAAAAGTAATGTCCTAATTTTATTTGCTTGAGAATTATAATTTCTATTATATAATTTAGACATTAGTTAATTATAAAAAATTAATAATTATTTTATTTATTATTTTTATCAATAATAATTACTAAAAATTAAAAAAATAAATTTTAAAAATTAAAAAATGAGAAGAGGAAAACCAAAACTTTTAAAAAAGATAAAAATAAAGCCTCAATACAGTCCTTCATCAAATATAATAAATAAACCATCATTTATAACACCATCAAATATAAATCCTCAAAATAAACATAATCAAACACAAAAAATAGGAATAAAAAATAAAAACGCTCCTATTAAATTAGATAATTTTACACCAAGATATTCATTACATCCAAAAAAAAATGAAAAAAAAAATATTCAAATAAATGATGAAGAAATAAAAAAAGTTACTAAAAATTTTTTATTTAGTAAAGTATTATCAGAAACCAAAAATACTTCTTATTCATTTTGTGGAAATCAAGACCCAGAAATATTAAAAAAAATAAAGAATGTAATGTGTCCAATATGTCAAGAATTAATAATTAATCCAATTCAATGTCAAGCTTGTCAATATCTTTTTTGTAAGAAATGTATTGAAGAATTTCAATCTAATACAGAAAAAGATAAATGTTTTTTTAATCATAATTTTATTAAAAAAGATAATAATGATGATATAATTGAAACTTTTAATGAAATATTATTAAATTGTCCATATAAAGAAAATGGATGTTTAGAAAAGATTAAAATGAAAAATTATGATGAACATATTCAAAATTGTGAATATGGGATGTTTAATATTAAAGGCTCAAAATTCTTATGTGAAAATTGTAAAAAAATAATTGGTAATTCAGGAGAAATTATAATTCATATTAAAAAATGTAATCCAAAATTAAGTAATTCAATATTTCAAATAAAAGAATATCCAAATAATTCAATTTATATTGGTCAATATAAAAATGATTTAAGAGATGGATATGGAATTTATATAATTAAAGGAAAAAGATTTTTTGAAGGAATGTGGAAAAATGATATAAGAGAAGGTGAATGTAGAATGGTAAATATTGACACTGAATTATTTTTTGGTTTTCAATATAATACAATTGATAATAATGATAATAATATAGATAATAATAAAAATAATACTTTATCAAAATCAACTTTATTAAATAATAACAATGAAAATTTAAATGGAAAAGGAATTTTATTTTTTCCTCCAATGGGAATAGTATTTAAAGGTAATTTTATAAATGGAAAATTAAATGGTGAAGGAGAAGTAAATATATCACATAATAATTATTATGCAAAAGGTAATTTTATAAATAATAAATTAAATGGTTTTGGTATGCATTCAACTGATGAAGAAGCATATTTTGGTTATTTTAAAAATGGAGATAAAAATGGTTTTGGTGTTTCAATTCTTAAAAATGGTTTTGTTAGAAGCGGAATGTGGGAAAATGGAAAAGAAATTGGTTATTTTGGATTAAAAAAATTTGGTCAAAAAGATTATTTATATTATGGTGAAGAATTAGGAAATGGAAAAAAATTTTTTTATGATTGTAAATTAAATTATATTGGAGAAAAAAATGATTTATTGGAAAATGATGGTATTGGTATTTTTGTTGGAAAAAAAACTGGAAATATTTATAAAGGAGAATTTAAAAATAATTTAAGAGATGGATATGGGACTGTTTATAATAAAAATGGGAAAATTATTGAACAAGGTTTTTATTGTAATGGAAGTCTTGAATTTTCTTCTTTGGACTCTAATCAGGTAATTTATGAAGAAAATATAGAATAAATTATTTTTTTTTCATTATTTATTTTTAATTATTTTATCTTACTAATTTTAGTTAATTTTTCAAAAGAATTTAAATCTAATTTTAGTTAATTTTTCAAAAGAATTTAAACATTTTTTTTTAAAATATAATTATTAGAAATTGAATATTAATTATGTTATTTTAAGTTAAAAAGTAAAATAATTGTTTATTATTTTATACTTAAATAAAATATTTTAAAATAATAGACTTATTATAAGATATAATTCCGAAGATTGAATTAATCTTTGCATTAGTAGAATAAGTATAAAAACCATTTTTATAATTTATATTCATTTATTATTACATATATCATATTTTTAAAAAGAAAAGAAAAAAGAAATTGAATAAAATTAAATGAAATTTAATAATATTTAAATTGTTCTATATATTTAGATTTTTTTATAACCACATAAATTTAGTTCTATTTCACTTAATAAGTTATAGTTTTTTTTTAAAAATCTATAACACCAATTTTTCAAAGTAAATATCCCTTTTTTAATATATGAAGGTTCAATTCTTAATAATTCTTCATAAACTAATTTAGGAGTAATTTTAATTCCAACTTTTTTACAAATTAAAATAAAATAAATCAAATGATGTTCTTTAAATGCCATTTGAGATTTTGCTCCTCCTCCTGGAAGTCTATATTTAATTTCTTTATTAGTCATTGACATTAATTTATCTTTATTTTTAATCCATTCTTTTATTGATTTTCGATCAATACCTGTTAATGATGCTACTTTTGATATTCCTATTTGATTTGCCAGTTCAATATATTTTAATTTGTCTATTATAGAGTATTTTTTACATTTTTTCATTATGTTTAAAATTTTTTGTTTCGTACTTTTTATAGTGAAATAATTATTTTTATTTTTTTGAAAAAAGAGGTTTTTTATAAAGGTTTTATTTATTAATCAATAAGAAGAAGTTAATTTAGAAAATTTTAATAATATTTATTTACTTATTGTTATTATTATATAAAAAAATAATTTTTCCATGTTTAAAACATCTTAACATATTAAATAATATAAATTAAATATTAAATTTCCAGGAATTCTAAATCTCATCCAATTGAATAGTTTTTCAAAAAAGAAATTTCTAAATAATTAATATTAAATTGTTTTGTCAATTTTAATTATAAATGTAATGTTGTTTAGTATTAAATTATAATTTTTTACTAGGTTTATTAAAATGAGCATAATTAATATATAATATTCAAAAATATTGATTATTTTTAAAAATTATTTTTTTTATTAATTGAAACGTTTGATTTAAATTTAATATTATCATATATATATAATAATTGAAATTATTTTTGTAATTATAAGTATTATTTATTGTATATAATAATTTAATAATATTTTAGAAAATAAAATAAAAAACTCTCTGTGTGAAACTTGTGAAACTGAAAAAATATTTCCATTTTTTAAGATGATATTTTAAGATTTTCATTCATTCATCATTTTATTATTTATTTTGAGGTAATTAAGCTAAATTTTTGCATTTAATAATTAAAATTAATAAGTTCAAAGTCTAAAAAAATTCCATTATACAAAGTTTTTATTATTTTATAATTAAAGATTATTTAAATAATAAAATATTTTATTTTTAATAATTTGTTTATTTTAAATAAAAATAATAAAAAAAAGAATTTTTGGAAATTAAGATAAAAAAGAGGATGAAAAAAAATACTTATAATAATTTCAACTTAAGGTAAATTTTTAATATATTTTAATTTTTTAAAATAATATGAAAAAATAATTAATTAGAGAAAAAATAATTATTTAGGAAAAAAAAATGAAAAGAAATTCCAAATTCAATAAAAATTTCTATATAATAGAAGGAATACCAATAAACATAGAATTATTTGAAAAATATTTAAAAAGAAAAAAAGCCAAAAAAGTAACATTTATAGATGATTTAAGTGGTCTTAACACAAGAACAGAAAACGAATTATTAAAAGTCTTAAACCAAATGGTAAAATCAAAAAACTTTTTTAAATACTGTTCCTCATTACTAATAAACATAAACCCAGGACCAAATTTCATATATGACTACCTAAACTTAGAATCATATTTAAAACTAAGTAAATCAAATGAAGAAATAAATGAAAAACCACATTTATATTCATTTATGCATTTTGTATATAAAACAATGAAAAAAGAAGATGAAGATCAAGCAGTTTGTTTAATGGGACCAATTGGTTCAGGTAAAACATTTAATATAATTCATATAATTGAATATTTCTGTTATTCATATTGTCCAAAAGGTTTTGAAGCAGAAGTTTTTGATATGATTCATAAAAGTATTCAATTAATTCATATTTTTGGTTCCATTTATAGAGAAAATAATATTGAGAGTACTTCTTGTGGAATGCTTATGAGATTAGGATTTAATAATAATGATGAGATTAGTTTATTTGATTTAGAAGCTAAAATTTTAGATGTTACTTTACCTTTTTCTGAAAATGGAAGATCTTTTAGTATTTTGCATTCTTTTATTAAAGGTGCTAATCCACAGTTAAAAAAAATTTTCGAAATTCCACCTAATGAAAATAATCTTGCTTTTTTTAGGAAATTTTCAAATAATTTTTCAGAAAATACAAAAGAGAGATTTAAATTAAATGATTTGGAAATATGGAATAGATTTCATTCATTAATGAAATGGTTTAAATTTCCAAAAACTGATGTAATTAATATATTACAATGTTTAGCATTTGTAATAAATTTAAATGAAATAGTAATAACAAAAGAGAATGTAGGACAATTAAAAAATAAAGAAGTATTTACAATACATAAAGGAATAGCAACAAGAAAATTATGTAAAAATATATCAATTGATGAAGATGAATTTTTAGAGACAGTAGGAACATTTAAAACAAGTCAAGAAGCAAAAACATTTGTAATTTCATTAATGAAACAAACTTATTATATAGTATTTGAATTTATATTAAATCGTTTAAAAGGTAATCTTAAATCATATTTTATTAATTTATCAAGAAAAGCTTCAAATCCAAATCCATTTGTTTCTAATATTAAATATATTAATTTTATTGATTTTCCTGGTGAAGTTGAAGATAAAACTTTAGGTGGTTTTACTACAAATATTGCTAATGAATGTTTAATTATGTATTCTGCTACTAGGTATTATCAAGCTATTGAAAAATTATTACAAGAAGGTTTAGTTTTAAAAATGTTTAAACCACTTCATTCTTATAGTACTATTAAAACTTGTTTTTGTAAAGATGGTTTATTCGATTATTTTTCTTTACCTTTTACTTCAGGAAATTTTTATAAATTTATTAATAGTACTGAAAATAAAAAACATTTTATTAAATGTCTTAAATTTAATCAACCTGAAGATTTTTCTGCCCCTGATTTTAGTTTTAAATTTTGTTTTTCTCATTTACAAATTAAATATAATTATGAAACATTATATTTTGAATCAAAAGGATTTATTGACAATAAAAAGATTAATGATATTTTTTCAAAATCTCAAAATTCTGTTATTTCATTTTGTTATTCAATGCTTTTAACAAATAAATCGAAAGACTTTTATACTTTTTATTCAGAAACTTTAAAAACCTTATTTTCACCAATTAAGGATATTTCTCCTTTTGTAATGTATTGTTTACATTCAAATAATTCATATAAAATATTTTTTAGTGGAAAAGGAGAAAATAAATTTTCATTTAAAAATAAAAGAGATAAAAAAAAAACAAAAGAATTTGATGAAATACCAAGTGAAGTAACAATAAATATGATGAAACATAGTTTAGCATTTCCAGTTTTAAATTGGGATTGGTATGGTTATAAAGAATGGATTGAAATTGATGATTTAATAAATGAATTTTGTAAAGATTTCGAAAAAGTAAAAGATAAAATTGTATCATTAAATAATGCAGATGAAGGAAAACCAAAATTTCAAAATGTAAGTTTTAGAAATTTAGAAAAGAAGGATATAGTAAAATACACTATGAACATATTAAGTAGAGAATCTGATTATTTAATTGGAAAAAATTTTGTAATAATGAAAGAAGGTACAATTAATAAAATGAAAAATTACTTAAATGCAATGATTAAAACAGCAATGCAAATGTCACAGAATATAAAAGTAAAAAATAAACCAAAAAAAAATATAAAAAATTCAAGAATGGTTACAGCAGGAAGAAGTTCAATAAATTCAACACCATCAGATAGTAATAATAATACAATTAAACATATGAATTCTGATAAAGGAATTAATATTCCAAGATTAAAAATTTCTGAATTAGAGACTGGAGATAAATCTAGACAATATTTATTAAAACATCAATGTATTTTAAATATTTATAAAAATAATAAAATTATTAATAATACTACGCCTTTAACTACTCTTAAAACTGAAAAATATAATTTATTTTCATTAATATCTAAAAATGATATTATTGAAAATGATGAAAATGATCCATTAAATACTTCGAATAATATGACTGATGAAATAAATGAAACCATTAAAAAAACAAAAAAAAATACATTTGTGTCTGATCCTATTATGTTTAATAAAATTAGGAACTTATTAGATCCAAAAAAAAATAAAAATTATAAAATTTTTGATTATAAGGAAATAACACCTCAAATAATAAGATTACAAACTTTTATCAGAGGATTTCTAGGAAGGAAAAAATATAAATATTTTGATTTTCTAATAAATCAAATAGTTTATATTCAAAAAATATTTAGAGGATATATAACAAGAAAAAAATTTGCTAAATTTATGGATTGTTATAAAAAAATAGTATTAATTCAAAGAGTATATCATAAAAGATATAAAAAAATGATAGTAAATGCAATTAAAATTCAAATTAATTGGAAAAGATTTAAACAATTTCAAAAATTAAAAGATAAATTAGCACAAAAAAAAAAAGCATCACTTCAAGGAGAATTATGGGATTCTGATTCAGATGAATATGATGAATATAATAGAGATAATTTTCATTTAGAATTACAATTAAGAAGAATTGCATCTCAGTCACATTATTCTCAAAATAAGAAGAATAAGAAATTAGTTAATAAAAGTAATGATAAAGAAAATATGACTAATAAAATTAAAAATGAAAAAGATCCAAATAAAATTGTTGATATGATTTTATTTGATAAAGGATTAAATGAAGAAAATAGAGAATTAACTAATTTATTAATTGATCAAAAAAATTTTGTTTCATCTTCATCTTTTATTCAAAAAGTTAGAGAAAATTTTTTTAATGATGAAAAAATTGAAAATAAATTATTAAAATATGGTGAGATTAAAAAAAATAGAGAAACACAAGAAATTATAAATAAATTAAAAAAAGAAGAAGAAAATTTAACATTTAAACCTAAAATTATTAATAATGTAAACATTAATTATAAATATCCTTCAAATTTTTTGAAAAGAGTTGAATTTTATAAATTATTTAAAGAAAGAAATATTGAAAATTTAAGAAATCATTATAAAAAAAAAGATGAAAATTTCACATTTAAACCAAAAGTTTCTGCATTTGCAAATTCAATTAGAAATGTTTTTGATAGATTATATAATGAAGAATTAATAAGAGAAAAACATCAAAGACAAATTTTGAATGATTTAAATCCATCAGTGGAAACTCCAATTTCAAATAATAAGAAATTTGAGAATATAAATTTATCAGAAATCCATAAACCAAAAAAAAGTGAAGAAACTGATGATAATATTATAGATTTATGGCCTTTAAATTATTCGAAAAAGTTTTAGAAAATTATTTTATTTATATATAATTGTATATCAAATAATATTTTTTTTTTAAATAAACAAAAATTAAAATATTATATTTTTGAATTTTTTTTGAATACCTCTTCAACTTTATTTGGAAAATTTTGAAATATATATAGTTGTGCTCTAGAAAATTTTTTTTTAATTTCTTCACTTTCTTGTTCAATCATTAATATTTTTTCATCATATAATTTCTCTTCACTTTTTAAAGATTCTAAAGTTTTTTTTTTCGATTCAATCTTTTCTTCTAATTCTTTAACATTTGTTTCTAAATTTTTTATTTCATTATTATTATTAAATTCTTCATATTTACTTTTAGATTTGTTTAATTCTTGAATTTCTTGTTTTAAATTATCTAATTTCTCTTTAAGTGCTGTTTTTAATGAATTATCTTCATTTGGTTTATTTTCTTTTTCCATTTTATCAAATATATCAGAAAATTTTTTTTCTATATAATTTACACTTTCATCTTTTAAAATTTGAGATTCTTGATTAGACATTTTAATAAGTGATTCAACAATTTTTTTAAAATTTTCTTGCGATTCACTTAAAATATGTAATAATTTTATATAATTAAAATGCTTTTTATTTAAACTTTCTTCCATTGGAAAAAAAATAAAAAAAATAATTATTAGTTATAACAAAAAATATTATATTTTTTCTAAAATGATATTTAATCCGAAATAATTAATATAACCATAATTAAAATATGAGCATTAAAGAATTAAAGGATATGGAAACTAAAACTCCAGAAGTTAATATTTTAGATGATGAAGTTCCTAAAATTGCTGCAATGTTTTTATTAAAAAATCAGATTTTATATCAAAGAAGTTACCCACCAACAGTTGTTTTTGGAGAATTAATCAGTGATTTCGAAAAAAATTTTAAAGACCCTCAAATTCAAAGAAAGATTGAATATATTTTTCGAAATCAAAAAATAAATAAAAACGACAAAGTGATTGATATTGCAAAACCTGAAAAAAATTTCAAACTCTTAGAAGTTGATGTTAAAATCAATGCAAGTGATTTGAATATTCCAGAAATGATAAGTAATGAAGTTATAACTTATAAACAAATCCTTAAACCATTAAATGATCCATTTAGATTAATTACATTCAAACCAAGAGAAAATAAAATTACATATGATTCATATGAAGATTGTAAAAATTCCCAATATTACTTAGATGAATTTTCAAAATCTTCTGCTTATTGTAATTCAGATAATTCATTATATATGTCAGGTGGAGAAAATAATGAAATTCCAAATAATCATTTTTGGAAAATTAATCATGAAACAAAATTAATTGAAGTAACTGAAATGCCATTTAAAAAATTTAATCATTCTATGCTTTTTCTTCCAAATAATTATATTTTTATTGCTGGAGGTAATGATAAAAGTACTTTTTATTATGATATTAATTCTAAAATTTTTACAATTTGGGCAGATATGAATGAAAAATGCAAAAGACCTGCTTTAATTCTTGTTGATGGTCATTTACTTTATGCATTTTATACTTTAGAAAATGGGAAAAATTGTATTGAAAAAACTGACTTGAGAAGTTTTCCCTTTTGGGAAAAAGTAAATCCAAAAATGAAAAATGGAGATTTTGATCTTCAAAATTTTAGTGTTTGTTCAGTTTCAAATAATGAAATTATATTATTTGGTGGGAATGTTGAAGGAGAAAATCAAAAATGTTTTGTTTATGATATTCAAAATAATGAATTAAATGAAATTGAAAGTCCAAATGAAGTTATATTAAATTGTGAAAATAAAGCTTATAAAATTAATAAATATAATTCTGTGATTATTCCAGATGATTTTGAAGAAAATAAAGAAATTGTTATTCTCAATAATCATAAAAAAGCATTGAAAAGAATTGGATATGAACCTATTCAAAATAAAATTGAAAATCAAGAATTTGTGAATTATTCACTTTCAGATAATAGTCAAGTAAAAGGAAATATTTCTCTTGAAATTACTATTCAAAAATTAAATGAAGCTATTGATATTCCTTTGGATGATGAAAATACTGTAAATGAAAAAATGAAAGCTGTAGAAAAATTAAGTGGATCATTTGGAAAAGCTATGTTAGGTTTAAATTTAAAGAAATTGCTTAATAAATTGAAAGAAGAAGAATATGAAAAAGTAAATGAAAATGAGATAGAAATAATTGAAGAGGAAAGTGAAGAAAATATAGTAAAATCTGATAAATTACATTCAGCAAATAAAAAAAGAGTTAAATCAACAGAAGAAGAAATAGAATATAGAAGGACTATAAATAGTAGAGGAAAATTAATAAATAATCTAATAAAACTAGGACAACCACAATTAAAGAAAGAGAATGTAAATTTAGAAATACCTCCAGAAGAAAAGATTAAAAAAACAAAACAAGAATCAAAAACTGAGATAGAAAATTTACCAAAAGAAGAAATTGAATATACTACTGATGATAATTTATATACTCCAGGAAAAGGTGAAAATTTAACAAGAAAAGTTAAAGTTCCATTAGATGTATATGGAAATACAATTGAAAAAGAAGTGATTGATCAAGAACATATTTATTCTAAAGAAAATCCTCAAAGTGAGGATACTTCAAAAAAAGGATATAATGCTTTTGTTGGAAAAGTTGTAGGTGATATGAAAAAAGAGAAAGAAATAAGACAAAATAAACCAAGTACAACTACAACAGAAAAAATTACATCTGAAAAAATTACTAAAGAAACAACACCAGATAAAACAAGTAAAGCTTATAGTACTTTAGTTAAAAAAACAGTAGATGATATAAAGAAAGAAAAACAAACAAAGGATAGTAAGAATATTACTCAATATCAAGAAAACAAAGAATATGAAGAAATTGAAGGGGAAGGTGAAGAAGAAGAAGAAGAAGTAGAAATTACAACAACTACAACAACTAAAAGGAGAAAAAAAGGTAAAGGTAAAGGAAAATCAACTACAACTATAACAGAAAAAGTCACATATGAGAAAATTAATGAAGAAACAACACCAGATAAAACTAGTAAAGCTTATAGTAATTTAGTTAAAAAAACAGCAGATGATTTAAAAAAAGAAAAAAAAGACGATAAAATTACTGAAAAAACTTCAATTGAAGAACCAGAATATGCTCCTGTATATATTCAACATTTAATAACTCAAGAACCTGATGATAAAATTGAATTAAATAAACCAAAAATTACCTCTACAAATATAAAAATTGAAGGATTTAAAAAGACAATTAATGGAAAAGAAGTTAAAGGTAGTCCTATTACTCTAAAATATAAAAAAATTGAGAAAAAAGAATCTAAACCTAAAGTTTTAGTAACTGAAGAAATAAGAGGTATAATTCCAGGAAAAGAAAGTAAAGCTTATGATACATTTGTAAAAGAAACAGTAGAAGATTTAAAAAATCAAAAAGAAAAGAAAGATCATCCAGTTACAACTACATCAGAAGAATATGAAATTAAAGAAACAAAACCAGATAAAACTAGTAAAGCTTATGATACATTTGTAAAAGAAACAGTAGATGATTTAAAACATCAAAAAGAAAAGAGAGATCATATTAATGCTCCAAAAATTGTTGAAGAAACAGAAATAGAACAACCTAAAGATAGTAAAAAATATAATGCCTTTGTTGGAAAAATAGTTGATGATATGAAAAAAGAAAAAGAAAAACATAAAGTTTCTCCTGAAGAAGTAGAACTTATTGTTGAAGAGAGTCCTCTCCCTTATTCTAATAAAAATTATTCTGCCTTTATTGATTATTCAAATTCTTCTAATATTCCTTTACAAAATATTAATTTAGATGAACAATCAAAATCTTCATTAACAACTCCATTGACCTTAAAATCAAAATCAAGGAAAATAGAAGTTTTACAAGAAGATAATTTAAATGAACCATATCTAGAAAAAAGAGAAAAAAAAGGAAAAGATGAAATCATTCATCCACCAATTTTAAATCAAAATATACATATTGAAGAAAATAAAAAACCAATAGAAAAAATTTCATTAAAAAAAGTATCAAAACCAATAGAAAATGAACAATTAGAAGAAATAGGTGATGAAATATCAGGTCATATTAATCCTAAAACAATTTCATTAAAAACTAAAAAAATAGTAAAACCAGAACATACAGAAGTAAAAAAATCATATATAGAAGTACCAACATTTAAATCAAAACCACATAAAGAATTACAAAATCCTAATATAAAAACAGAAAAAGCTTTAACATATGAAGTTGAAAAAGAAGAAGTTCCTCAAATATCATTAAAATCAAAAAAAGAATCTGCTAGATTATCAGCTCCAAAGAATATTGAAAGAGTATCAATTACAAAAAAGAAAGAAACTCATGAACCAGGACGTTTAAGTGTTCCAGTATTAAAAAATGACATTGAAACCCAAAAAATAAAAGCACCTAAATTTAAATTAAAGTCTCCTGTAATAAAAACTGAAGAACAATATTTAGATAATTCTTCAGAACAATCAATTAAATCTACACAAAATCCATCAAGAAAGAAATTAACATTAAAAAAACCACCACCAATGAATAAAAGTGATGAAGATCAAAATTCATTTAAAACTGTAAGCGGAACTGGTCGTTTATCATTAAAACTTCCTCCAAAAAATTATGAACTTTATTCAAATCAATCAAATGAATCATTCGAGAGACCAAGTGTAAAATCAAATATAGAATTCCAAAGAATGTATTTAAAGAAAAAAAATAATCAAATTAATTTAAAAAAACCACCATCAGCTCAAAATCTTTCAGGAATGGATTATTATTATGATAGTAATCCTGATTTTGGAGCTAGTACAAAACCAAGATTATCAAAGGGAATTATACCTAAAGATATAGATGCTCCTTTAAATTTAACTCATTTAATGTCAATGGATATTGCCTCACCAATTAATTTAGATGATAATTATAAAAGTGATGTTTTCTATAATTCATATGGGGGAATTAATATTTATAATTCTGGTTATGAAGTTGAGAAAGTTAAATTAAAAACACCTCATAGTAAATTTAGTAGAAATACTGATGGAGAAAATGAAGAAAATAGTGGAGAAAATGAAGAAATTAAAGAAAATTTGTTTAATGTTGAAAGAGATGATTTTGGATATTTCAAAACTATTAATTATAATATTGAAATACCTGAAGATTTAGAGTCAATTCCAAATTCAAAAGTACATAAGAGAGTTCATAAGAAAATTGAACTAGATAATGTTGCTGTTAAAGAAGTTGTTCAAGCTACACTTCCTCCTGGTTTATCTGAAAAGGCTACTGTAATGAATTATTCTGTGCTTCCTACTTTTAAATTTACTATTACTCAAATGCCTAAAGAAAATATTCCTATCGTTAAAAATTATTTAATGGATGGTAATTTTAATCTTGATGAATTAGCAGATTATAAACCTTAAAAATAAGATTAAAATTATTTGATTTAAAAAACAAATTTTAAAAATTTTATTTTTAATTTTTTTAAATTATTAAATGTTATAATTTTTTATTAATTATGGGAAATGAATTATGTTCAAATTGTAAAAAAAATTCAAATATTGATGTAAAGTCTCAAGAAGAATTTCAAACAATTGAAGAAAAAGTTGGTGATAATTCAGAAACTGTAACAAATTCAATGTGTCAAGGTGTCAAGTTAAAATCAAATAAACCAAACCTTACAGAAGAACAAAAACAAATTGAAGCGAAATTAAACGAATATGGAATTGAAATTGAAAATAAAAAAATTGACGAATTAATATATGAAAGAAATAAAAATGTAACAAATGATGCTCTCAAAATAAACGAACTTGAAATGATAGAACATCAAAAAGAAGATTCAAACTTAAAAACATTTAAATCACCACCAATTCAATTTAAAAAAGACGGTTCAATTTATTTAGGTGATTGGAATATAAATTCCCAAAAAAATGGTTTTGGAATTTATATAAATCCAAAAGGTGCAATTTATAAAGGTATATATAAAAACGATTATATAGATAATTATGGTATTTTTATTGATGAAAAGGGAAATTATTATAAGGGAAATTTAAAAAATGGAAAAGAAGAAGGAAATGGTGAATTATTCATAAAAAATAAATTTAAATATAATGGTGGATTTTCAAATGATACACAAAATGGTATTGGTATAGAAGAAAATTTAATTGATGGTTCAATTTATGAAGGTAATTTTGTAAATGGATGTAAAACTGGTAAAGGTAAATTAATTTTTAAAGATGGAACCATATACGAAGGGAATTTTAAAAATGGTAAATTTGATGGTAATGGGAAAATAAATTATATTGATGGAAGAGTTTATGAAGGTGAATTTAAAAATAATATGATGAATGGGAAAGGAGTATTTAAATGGAAAGATGGTGAAAAATATATTGGTAATTATTTAAATAACCTAAAACATGGTTTTGGGAAATATGAATATAATTCAAATCAATATTATGAAGGTTTTTGGGTAAATAATAAACAACATGGTAAAGGTTTATATTATTTAAATGGAAAAAAATTAAATGGTTTATTTAGATATGGGAAAATTATTATGAAAAAAAATTAATATATATATAAAGTATTATATATATTAATTTTTTATTAATAATTTTTTATTATTTTATTACGATTTTCAATTTATAAATTAAGATTAATATATTAGGTTAGTTTAATAAAAATAATATTATATAAAAATGGAAAAGCACTTTGATAAAGCTTGTGCAGATATTAAAGCTCATGGAAAAAATTTATCAAATGATCAATTGCTTAAATTATATGGTTTGTATAAACAAGCTACTGTTGGTGATTGCAATACTGATAAACCAGGAATGCTTGATTTAAAAGGAAAATCCAAATGGGAAGCATGGAATGCTTTAAAGGGAAAAAGTAAAGAAGATGCAAAAAAAGAATATGTTGAAACTGTTTTACCATTATTACCTGAAGATGTTAAAAAGGGATATCAATAAACTTAATATATTTAAATAATTAAAATTTAAAAAAATTTGATTTTATTTTATTATTATTTATTCAAGTATATTCTTTTTTCTTATAATTAAATATTCATATATATAATAATATTACTTTTTTTATTCTATTTGTAATTTCTAAAATAATAAAAATCTGTTAAAACAAAATATAGAAAAGTAAAAAATAATTTTTGATTAAAAATAAATAATTAACCCAATATTACATAAATAAATAAGTTATTAAATTAATTGATAAACAAAAATTTCAAAAAAAATACAAAATAAAAAATGTCAAACTTACCACCATTAACAAAGCAACAAGTATGTGACGCTCCATGGAATCATTCCTTAGCCAAAATGTTATACACATTCCCAAAATCAATACGTTTTAAAAACTTAAAACAAAACAACCGTCCAATAGCATATGATCTTCCCTCAACTCAAATGACAAGAACAACCACATTAGGATGGGGAGAGAGAAGTGACTTTACTCGAGGTCGTAGAGCTCCAATATTTTATAAAGTAAAAAGAGATTTTGATGAAGGTACTCAATTAGGTCCAATGTATACATTAGGTCAAGCTAGAGAAGTATATAAGAAAGTTTATAATCCTAATAATCACCAAGCTGATGCTTGTGTTCCTGGTCCTGGTACTTATGATGTTAAGGATACTTTAGGTGAAGAAATGCCAAAGTATTCTATGGGTACTAGAGCTTATACTGATGAAAATAAAGGGAGAAGAGGTTTCCCTGGTCCTGGTACTTATCAAAATAAATTGGAAATTACTGAGGAAGGTCTTGTTCCTGTTAGTACTATTGAAAATGTTAGACAACTTAATTTTGGTTTGTATAAAGATAAGAGGTTTAATTATAAATGTAAGTTTTATATTTTTTTATTTTTATTTAGATAATAAAAATCCTGCTCCTAATGCTTATAGATTGGGAACTTTAATTGGGAGACCACTTTTTAATAGTAAGTATAAATCTAGTAAAATGATTTCTATGGGTCCAATTACTACTATTAAGAATAAAGATAATTTTCCTGGACCTGGGAGTTATAAGGTTTATAGTGAATTTGGTGATTTGCCAAAGTTAAAGAAAAGAAAATATAAAAAAAAGAAGAAGAAAAGTAAAAAAAATGAATTGAGTTTTGAAGAGGAAATTGAAAAACAAAATGTTAAACCTGAAGATGAAGCTGAACAATTTGGTAAAAAAGAAGAGACTAAAGATGAAAATGAAGATAAAAAAGAAGATGAAGAAGGAGAAAAAAAAGAAGATGAAGGTGGAGAAATTGAGAAAAATAATGAAGATAAAAAAGAAGGTGATGAAGGAGAAAAAAAAGAAGATGAAGGTGGAGAAATTGAGAAAGAAAATGAAGATAAAAAAGAAGGTGAAGAAGGAGAAAAAAAAGAAGATGAAGGTGGAGAAATTGAGAAAGAAAATGAAGATAAAAAAGAAGGTGAAGAAGGTGAAAAAAATGAAGATGAAGGTGGAGAAATTGAGAAAAATAATGAAGATAAAAAAGAAGGTGAAGAAGGAGAAAAAAAAGAAGATGAAGGTGGAGAAATTGAGAAAAATAATGAAGATAAAAAAGAAGGTGAAGAAGGAGAAAAAAATGAAGATGAAGGTGGAGAAATTGAGAAAGAAAATGAAGATAAAAAAGAAGGTGAAGAAGGTGAAAAAAAAGAAGATGAAGGTGGAGAAATTGAGAAAAATAATGAAGATAAAAAAGAAGGTGAAGAAGGAGAAAATAAAGAAGATGAAAATAAAAATGATAATGGAAATGATGAGCAAGGAGATAAAAAAGAAGAACAAGAAAATAATGAGGAAAATAGTAATAATAAACAAATTTATTATGAAAAAGAAAGTGAAGGAGAAAATAAAAATGTAGAAGAAAGAGTCGATGAAGAAGCTAAAAAAGCAGCAGAAGAATAAATTTTTTTTTAAATTAAAAAAAAATAGCATTTAAGAAAAATAAAAACTTTTTTTTTATCATAAATAAAATTTTTATTTATATAATAATTTTCATAAATAATCATATTATTTAAAATAAAAAACAAAAATAATAAATGAAGTCATATCAATTAAATAGTTTTGAGTTAACTCCATCAGATCGAATATATAATTATAATAAGGATTTATCAAATCTTTCAATAAATTATACTCCTTCTAAAATAAATAATGAATACCCAATGAATACAGAATTAAAAACTTTTTATACATCTAATAATGTAAAATTAAATGAAAATAATATGGGATTAAGATCTCATTCAACTAATTCATCTTTTAACACCACTACACCTAATAATTATTTTTATAATAGTAATAATACTAATAATGAATCTCATATTCCTTCAATTGATGTTCTTGAAAAAAAATTAAAAGATTTTAGAGAAAATTTAAGAAAAGATAATTTTGAAAATTATAATAATTTAAAATATCCTAATAATAATATGATAAATTATTCTCAAGGTAATAATTTTTCTACTAGAAATGTTACTTATATAACCAATAATTTCAATTCTACTATTGATTCAAATCAATATAGAGATAAATTAACTTCTTTAGAAAAAGAAAAAGAGTATTTAATGTTAAAGAATATGGAACTTGAAAATGAAATTAAAAAATTAGATATAATGTTAAATAATAATGATAGAAAATATAATAATCCAATTATACAAAATTTTGGTCAAAATTTAAATATAAATATTGAAAAGGTAGATGATAATCAAAACTTTGAAAATTTAGAAAATCTACCATTAAATAGACAAAATTTAAAAATGAAAAAACAACTTAAACATTTAGATAAACAAATAGTAAATTTAAAAAATCAATTAAATAATGCTCAATCAACTTCATTTATAAATAATGATAATAATATTCAATCAACCACTTATTTAGAAATTCAAATTTGGAAACAAAGATGTATTCAATTAGCTGATAATTATATTAATACTTTACATAATTTGAAAAAAGAATTAGAAAATGACAAAAATGGATTTAAAAATGCAATTCAAAAGATTAGGAAAAATTTTACAAAAAATATAAATGATATGTATAATCATTATAATATAACTATTCAAAAAAATGAAAAAAACATAAAACTTTTACAAAAAGAAAATTCCAATTTAAAAGAAAAAGAAAAACAAATAAGGGAAGTATATATGTATAATTTTTCATAAAATATTTAAATATTTTTTTTTTATTAATAAAATTCATATTATTTTTAAAAATAAAATGGAAAAAAATAATAATAATTCTCCTTTAAATTTAGCAATGAAAGGCCAAATTAAAATAAATTCAAATGCAAAAAAAGTAAAAACCCAAATAATACCAATAAATAGAAAAATGTTTCGTCCAATAAGTAAAATGAATATAAAGAACATAAATAAAGGAAAAAAAAATATAAAATCTAATCAATTTGAAACAACAATAAAACCAGTTTTAAATACAACATCAAAATTAGAAGTTAAAAGTGATTTTCTTTCAAGAAGAGTAATAACCCCAAATAAAGCAAGATTATCACATCATTCAATTGATTGTAGAACTCCAAATAAAATAAGAAATAAGAAAATGAATTTATCTATTAATAATATTATTGGAAATGTTTATTACAATAATAATAATTATAGAAAATTTAATTTTGAAAAAATTAGAAATAAAACTCCAAATCTTAGTACTCAGAATTCTGCTCATGAAATTGTTTTTCCATATCCTAAAAATAATTTAATCAATGAAACGAAACAATTTTATACTGGTGGTGAACAATTAAAAATTATTCAATCTTTGAAAAATGAGTTAAAAATTAAAAATGAGGAAAATAATAAATTAAAAAATGAATTATCATCTTTATTAAATAAGGATAATAATAATAATATTCAATTAAATAAAAAAGTTGTTAATAATTATATAATTAATGAAGAAAATAATAAAGAGGAAATAAAAGAAGAAATAAAAGGAAAAGAGGATGAAAAAGAAATTAATGAGGAAATTAAAAATGAAAATGATGTGTTAATTAATATAAATAAAAAATTAATGGAAAAACAAAAAAAAATGATTGATGAATTAAATTCTATAATTGAACAATTAAAGAAAGAAAATACTATATTAAAAAATAATAATAATAATTCAAATGAATTAAAAAAAGAAATAGAAAAATTAAAAAAAATTATAGAAACTAACACTCAATCATATGAAAATAATCAAAAATTTTTAAATGATAAATTAAAGAAATTAGAAAATGAAAATGAAGAATTAAAAAATTTTGAAATTCAATTTAATCAATTTAAAAATGAAAATAATGAATTAAAACAGAAAATTGATGAATTAAATAATAATTTAAAAAATAATATAAATAATAAAAGTAAACTTGATGAAGAAAATAAAAATTTAACTCAAGAAATTGAAAAATTAAAAAATATTGAAATTGAGAAAAAATTTATTGAAAATAAAATACAAAATTATGAACAATTAGAAAAAGAAAATCAAGAACTTAAAAATCAGATTAAGAAAGATAAGAAAAGTTTAATATTTAATGAAAATTTAGAAATTAATTCAAATTTAAATGAATTAATAATTAAATCTATAAAAAAAGAACAAGAATTACTTTCATATAGAGGTGAAAAAATTAATTATGAAGGAAAAGAAAAAAATATAATAATTGAAGAATGTCATAATGAAGATTTTAATATTATTAAATTAGATAATGGAAGTAAAAATAATTTAATAATAGATTTTCAAATTGAAAATAAGGAAGAATTATGTATTTTAAATAATATAAAAAAAGTTGTTAAAGATTATGAAATTGAAAATATAAATTCTTTTTCAGTAGATTTTATTAATAAAAATAATAATATTAATAATGATAAAAATAATGAAGAAATAAAAATAGAAGAAGAAAAAATAAAAGAAGAAAAAAAAGAAGAAGAAAAAATAAAAGAAGAAGAAAAAAAAGAAGAAGAAAAAATAAAAGAAGAAAATAAAGAAGAAGAAAAAATAAAAAAAGAAAATAAAGAAGAAGAAAATAAAGAAGAAGAAAAAATAAAAGAAGAAAAAAAAGAAGAAGAAAAAATAAAAGAAGAAGAAAATAAAGAAGAAGAAAAAAATGAAGAAGAAAAAAAAGAAGAAGAAAAAAAAGAAGAAGAAAAAAATGAAGAAGAAAAAATAAAAGAAGAAAAAAAAGAAGAAGAAGAAAATAAAGAAGAAGAAAAAAAAGAAGAAGAAAATAAAGAAGAAGAAAAAAAAGAAGAAGAAGAAAATAAAGAAGAAGAAAAAAAAGAAGAAGAAAAAATAAAAGAAGAAAAAAAAGAAGAAGAAAATAGAGAAGAAGAAAAAAAAAATGAAAACGATATGAAAAAAGATGATGAAAAAAATAATGAAGAAAACAAAGAAGAAGAAATCGAATTAACAGATTCAATGAAAAATGAGGCAATTGCCTTTGTAAATGATACCTTTAAAAGTATTTTTGAAACAAAAAAAATGAATATATAATTAAAACCTAAAAAATATAATTATATTTTTTATTTGAATAAAACAAAATATAATATAATAGACATTAACAAAAATTAATAATATATATCAAATTATTTATAATTTTTTTCTTTTTCTAAAAAACTAAACTTTTTAAATTTTTCAGTAACAAAATTAATATAATTTTCCATATTATCATACCATTTTTCTGCTAATTGTAAATTAAAAGAATTTTTTTTATAAAAAAGAACATAAGCATCTTTTGAAACAATTTCATTTTCATTAATTTCAATAACTGATGAATCATCAAATTTATACCATTTTTTATTATAATAATTTTTACAAATTGCAATATAATGACCAAAACTTATATTCCCATAATGATTTATTATTCCCATTAAATCATATGTTTCTGAAATATGATGTACTTTTAATATGAAATTCTTAATTGGAAAATCGATAAAATTATCTATTTTTATATTACCATCTGTTTTAAATCTTTTTAATTGAATCATTAAAATATTTGGAGCATAATTTATTCTCATTGTTTTAAATGCTTTTTGATTCATTTTACATTTTGAACAAAACCAATCATTTCCTTCATCTAATACTTCTCTTGATGAGAATTTTTTAATACAATCATAGATATCTATTCCATTTTTATTTTTTTCTTCTAATTCTTTTTGTTTTGAGAAAAAAAAAAAATTATCATTTGATATTATCATTTTAGATATATTAAATAATGTTTGTTTTAATTTTTCATATAATTTTGATGGATAAACTAATTCTAATTCAAAATCAGATTTTGGATATGTTAATCTTCTTTGATTATAATCATAATATAAATAATTATTATCAATTAATATTGTATCATTTTTTGGATATTTTTGTAATAAATCCATAATTGTATCATATCCTTTTAATTCATTTAATATACAATTATTACAATCTAATCTTTCACATAAAACACATTTTTTAAATTTATTTTTATTAATATTTACTATTCTTATCTGTGGTGATGTTAAATTTATTTGAAAATTATTATTAATATATATTTCAAGGAAAGATAGTTTCCATTTAATGTTAATATAAATAAATCTTTGAAAACCAATTTCTTTTCTTTTATAATTAGAAAAATAATCATTTACAAATTCGGATTGAAAAAAAGAAAAATTAATTAATGTTTTAATAAAATAATTAGGAAAGCCATAATTTTCATCAGAATAAATATATAAACTAGAAGTTAATATTTTAATAAAATTTTTTTTATTTTCTTCCTTATCATCTTCATTATTTTTTTCAAAAATAGAATTAACTTTAGGAATATTAATAAAATGAGAAGCAGTATTAGTATTTTTATTTGTAGAATTATTATTTTTAGAAGTTAAAATTTCTTTTCCATAATATAATTCAAGAAAAGTTTTATCAATTTGAGTATAAAAACTCATTTGTGGTTCAGAATATAAATCATTTATATGATATTTTTTAAAAGTAATTTTTGAATTTTTATTTATTGAAGCAAGATCACTATTTGATAAACCATCAACTTGACTACTCATTTTTGATTGTATTTTAATATATTTATTTTCAGTATTTGTAAATAAATTTTTGTCAAACTCAAAACAAAATAACATTATTTTATCAATTAAAGTCCCTGAATAAAAAATTTCTGAAATAGAAATTAAATTATTATATATTTTTTCCACTTTATTATTTTTAATTAAACATATTATAAAACTAAAAGGATGAATATTTAATATGTAACTTAATTTATTTCTTAAATCTAAAATTAATAAATCACTTTCCATAAAAATAGGTATTTGTAAAATTCCTTTTTCAATATTAAAAAAAATAAAATATACCATAAATGAAATTTCAGAAAATAAAGGAATTGGTAATGATAATCCTAAAAATATTTCAAAATTATGACTAACATTTTTACATTTTCCACATTGAACTGTTGATCTAAATTGTCCAGTGAATAAACAACTTATTAAACTTTGATTATAATTTAAATAATTTATTAATTCATTTAATCCATTATTTTCATAATCTCTAAAATCTTTTAAAGTTAATTTTTTTGTGATATCTATTAAATTTGTTTTAAAATTTGGATTTAATTTTTTATTATATAAAAAAATTTGTTCATTTAAAAAATCTAATAATGTTATTAAAAATTCTTGACTATCTTCTTGTGTGTTTGATATAAAAATTGAATTTTTTTTCCCTATTGAATTACGAAATGAATTTATTGAAATAAATTTTTCTTTTCCTAAGTGTAATTTTTTTATTATTTGAGTAAATTTAATTAATAGTTCATATTGATTTATATCATTATTATCTTTTTTTTCTTTGATTTCTTTTATTAATTTTTTATCAAAATCTTTTTTTAAAAAATAATTACTAAATTCATAAAAATTACTTAAGCATTGAACAGCAGCATTCATATAACATGAATTCCCTAAATTTTTAATACCTACTAAGCCTAATTGAGAAAACTGATATGTAGAATTTAGTTTATTTTTTAAAAGTAATTTACTTTTTGATTTTATATTCATAATATTATTTTTTCATATAAAAATAAATATAAAAATTTAAAAATTCAAAAAAAATATGATATAAATTTAAATTTAATTAATCTTAAATTTTTATATATTCACTTTAGTTCTATTTATATTTAGATTTTTCAAATTTCAAATTTAAACATTATCATTATTATTAATTTTATCCATTAAATTATATTTACAAAGAGGACAAATATTCGAAGATTTAAGCCATTTTAACAAGCATTTTTTATGAAAAATATGTTTACAACAAAATTCTTTTATTATATCAGTTCCTTTAAATTTTTGTAAACAAATAGCGCAATTATCTTCTTTTCTTGAACTATATTTTAGAATATGTTTATATTGAAATTCATCCATTTCTAATATTAATTCAGCTCTTTTTTTCATTAAATTTTCTTCATCATTTTCATTTTCTTCCTCTTCAACTTCATTTTCTAATTGTTCTTGATAATAATCACCTAAATCTTGATTTAAATTATTATTATTAAATTCAATTTCTTCATCTTCTTCATATTCTTCATCATCATCTTGATTATTATATTGATTATTATATTGATTATTATAATTTCCAAAATTAATATTCATTCCGAAATTACCTATTGAAGAATTTATAATATTAAATAATTGACTTGGATCAAATAAATTAGTTCCATTTTGACCATTTATATTAATTGAGAAATTAGAATTCCCAAAATTAAAAGTTTGATGAGAATTATGATTATTATTAATATTACTATTATTTAATAATGATCCATTAATATAAATCTTGTTATTAAATCCATTTTTAATTTGACTAACATTAGATGAATTATTATTAAGTTTTATTTTATTGTTATTTCCATTAAAAACAACATTTATTAATTTTCCTCTGTTATCAGATGCATACATGTCATTCTCATTTCCATTTATTATTAAATTTGTTACTAAACTCTGAAGCGTTATTCTGTTATTACTTCCTGTTAAAGTCATTGAAGAAATTGGTGCTTTTATAATTATTTTTTTTCCACTATTATTAAACATAAATGAATTTTGCTATATTTATAAATTAAGTTTTTATTCTTACTGGATTGTTAATTATAATTACATTTGAATTATTTGAACCTTGAAATCTATCCATTTTAACTTATTTTAAAAATATAATTAATTAATTTGAATTTATATTATTTCAATACTATTTTATTTTTATTTTTTGGATTATTTATTCCTTAATTGATAAATTCTTATTATTTTGTAAATAGATATAAAATAAATAAAAATTAAAAAATATAAAATACACCCAATTATTTTTTCATAAATATACTACATTTAATAAAAAACTAATAGAAAAGATGAAAATAATATTATAGAAGATAAATTTCTTAAAAAAAAATTTAAAATAAAAAATTAATAAAAATAAAATAAAAAAATAAGATAAGATAATAAAAAATAAAAATTTTGAATTTCAAAAACATAAAGAATTAAATTATTCAAATAAATAAAAATAAATAATCTTCAAAACAATTAAACTCAATTGAAATTGAATAAAATGAGATATCAAAACAAAATATAAATTTAAGATATCAAATCTCATCTTTAGAAAAGGAAATAACAAATAAAAAAATATAAAAAAATAAAATTAAATTCTTTTAATTATATATATAAAATTAGAAAACAAATATCAAATTTACAAAAAAAAATTAGAAAAAGAATTAAATATAAAAAGCAATGAAAAAGAAAATAACTCAATATCAATAGTACAATTATTTCAAAATGTAATGGAAAGAATATATATAATAATAATCAAATAAAATTATCTTAATTTAGAACAAAGAGAATTTTTAGAAGAAGAAAATGATTATGATAATGATAATGAAATACCAATTGAACAATCATTAAATTTACCTAATTAAAAACATAATAAAAGAAATAATGAAAAAAAATATATTATTTGTTATTTCAAATTTTGTTTTAATGATTCTATTACTAAATTAAATAAATATAGTCATACTTTTCATTGAGATTATTCATTCAATTTATTACAAAATAGAAGTCACCAAAAACCATATTCATAAAAATTAATAATATATGAAAAGAGAAAAAAATTTAACAATATTATAATTTGTATTATATAAATAACCAGTATCAATTTTTATATTATAATATACTTTGTTATTTTTTACAGAGTAAATTTTATATTATTAATTAAAAAAATTACTTTAGCCAACATAAGATATTTGATCAAATGCTTTTAAAATTACATTCATCATTAAATTAATATTTTGATTATTTTTAATAGATATTTCAAAATTTATATATTTTTTTTCTTTACAATATTTTTCAACATCATCATTTTTTATTTTCCTTTCATTTTCTAAATCTATTTTATTCCCAATTAATATAATATTGGGAGTACCATCTAAATACTCAATTAAATATTTATTGATATTATTTTCAATTATATTTTTTATTATTTCAAAACTTTTTTCATTAGTAATATCATAAAATAATAAAAAAAAATCAACTTCATTATAATAATTTTTATTTTCTTTATAATCATTTTCTTTTGTAATAAAATTTAATTGATATTGATGTGTATTATATGAAACTGTTTTTTTTTTCAATTTCAATTCTTTTGTAGGATTATAATTTTTTTCAAAATAATTATCAATAAATTGTATTATAAAACATGATTTCCCAGTATATTTATCTCCAAATAAAAAGAAAATAATTTCTTTCTTATTTTTTTTCTTATTTAATATTAATTCTTTATTCAATGGAATATCTTGATTTATTTTTTTACTTTCAGAAATATTTGTATTTCCATTTGTTTCTTTATTAACATGAATTTGAGAAATTGAACTTATATTTTTATCTCCAAATGAATTTTCTTTTTTTTCATCATTAATACTTTTAATATTATTATTAGTTAAACAACTTATAAAATTATCTTCTGTATTTTTCTTTTCATTTTCTTTTAAATTAATTGATTTTTCATTTTCTCTACTTATATTCCTATTTAATAAATTGGAATACTTTTTTTTATATGGAAAATCTATTAAATTTTTTGGTTCAATTACATTATTATGAACACAACATATTCCCATTCTAAATATATTCTATTTATTTATTATTTTTTTGTTTTATTTAATATTTATTTTTTTCATTAATTTTCCAAAAAAATGGATAATATGAATGCGCGGGAATATAAATTAAAAAAAAAATTTGATGTAAATGATAAGTCAAATATGAAATTAAAAAAAAAAAGACTTCGACAAGAAAATTCACTTGGTGAATTAACAAAGAATTTTATTGATTGTACTCGAATGAAAGGAATAGAAAAAATTAATATAAATGAAATAGTCAAAAAATTAAAGGTTAAAAAAAGAAGAATATATGATATAACAAATGTATTAGAAGGGATTGGTTATATAAAAAAATTAGCAAAAAATCAAATTTGTTGGATTAAATCAGATTTAATTGATGATGAATTAAATGAAAAAAATAAGAATAATGATTTTGATAATAAACTAAAAAAATTAAATAAATGTTTCGAATTAGAAAAAGAAAAAGAAAAAATTGATTTATTTATTGAAGAAATTAATAAAGAATTTGATAAATTAATAAAAAAAGAAGAAACAAAACAATATGCATATCTTACATATGATGATATTAAAAATTTAGTAGATAATGATAATAATAAAATGATTGCAATTAAAACTCCTCCTGATACAAATATTGAAATAATTGATAAGAAAAATATTGAAAATTTAAAAAAAGCTATTCCAAATATTGAAAATGAAGATAAAGAAACTTTTGAAGATTTAACTAAAGAAAATCAAATATTTATGGAAAGTCAAAAAGGGGAAATTTCAGTTTATTTAATATTAAATAATGAAAATGAAAATAGTATAAATTATAATAATAATGAAAATAATGTAGATTTAGATTTGTCACAAAATTATTCTAATAATAATGTAATATTAAATTATGAAGGAAACTCTGGAAAGAGTAATAAATATATGACGAGTTTCAATAATAATAATTTTAATTTTTTTAATAATGAAAATAATCAAATTCTTTTACAAAATAAAAATGAAAAAAATATTTTGTCTAAAGAATTTTGTTATAAAAACTTAAATTTTAACTCATAAAAATATTTAAAAAATCTATTATAAATTATGATATTCTAAAATTATTTAATTTATAATAAAATTAAATGGAATTCGAGACTGTTTATTTTCTATAAAATCATCATAAACAATGATATCTTTATTAAAATAAGGTTTAATAAAATTATTTTCAACTTGATCAATATAATTAGATTTATATTTAATAGGAAATTTATCAACAGGTTTTTTTTTAACTAATTTTGGTAATTTCATTTTGTAAGTTCCTTTTTTAGAGTTTTTTTTTTCTAATAATATTTTTCTTAATTCTCTATATTTAGTATTTAATCCAATATCATCTGAACTCATTGAATTAAGATGTTTTTTTATTTGTTCTTTTTCTTTTTTTGATTTTAGATTTTTTTTTTTCGTATATTCATCTTGTTCATTCTTATTTTTTATTGGTGGTAATTCTAAATATTTTTCTGTTACAAATCTTATTGGTTGATAATGAATTAATGATTCTTTACTTCTATTTGAGAAAAAATTATTATTTATTATTCTTTCTATTTCTTCACATGATTGATCTGATAAATAATCAAAATAAAATAAAGGTTTTTTATTTAATTTTTCATTTGACTCTTCTGATAATTCCATTTATAAAAAAATTATTTTTTCATTTAAAATAATAATTATATTTTTAAGTATTTTAATGAAATATAATTTTTAATTCAATTAGTTTACATAAATTTATTAGGTTTATATCTTTTTTAATTAGAAATAAATAAAAAAAAAAATATTAAATAAATTTAAATTCAATTTTAAATGTAACTTATATAAAATATTATTTATTTTTAAAAATAATTGTATATTATTTAAAATTAAATTTTTAGTAGAAAAAATTAATAACTATTTATATATTTTGGGGATTGGG
>JAJJLH010002022.1:0-82225 GCA_023806865.1 Isotricha sp. YL-2021a
GTTTTAAAAAATGATAATATTTCCTTTTTTTCAAATTTATTCAAATATTAGATATATAAATTAAATATACTTAATTAATGTAATATAAAAAAAGGTATTGTTCTTATTTCTATTAAAATATTTGATGATGATAATATTTTAATTATTAATAAACATTCATCAATTTTGTTATGATAAAAATCACTTTCTAGAAAAATATTTTGTTTTTTTTTAATTGATATTTTATTTTCAATTTGAGAAAAAATTGTCCCATTTGAAGGAAGAATTGATATTTCTTTTTTAATAGGATTATTTTTATCAGATATAATTAAAGTCATTTTTAAATTCTCCATCAAATAAATTTTTGCATTTTCATTTATATTTTGTAAATTTAAAATTTTTATTTGAATAGGAAAAGTAAAAGGAAATATCTTTAATCTTCTATTTGAATCTGAATAAATTTGTTCTTTTTCAGGATGAATCAATTGAAAAAATATAAGTTTTTTACTATCAATTTGTGATTTTGATAATAAATTATATATATATTCTTCATCTAAAATTTTATTTTCTTCATTTAATATATTTAATATTTTTTCATTTATTATTTTTATATATTTTATATTTTCATCTTCATTTTCCAAATAAACTTGAAATTCAATTAAATAAATTATTTTTCTAATCATTTCTATTATTTCATCAGTTAATATTGAATCTTTGTTTGTTAATCTTTTCCCAATTATTCTATAAATTAACCCAATATTTTTTGTTATTTTTTCATCATTTTCATTAAAAATAATATTTGACAAAATTAAATCAATTTCATTTATTGAAAATTTTTTAACTTTTTCTATATTTAAATTAATATCATTAGTTTCTATTTCCATATTCAATGAATCTGTCATATATTTTGAAATATTTCTATCAAATAATAATGGATATTTTTCTTCAAAAAAATAAAAATGTTGAATAAAAAACTTTGGAATTTTAATTTGAATATTATTTGTTTTATAATATATATATTCTTGAAATACAATCATATTAATAAGATATATATCTTCATTCCAATCAAATTCTCCTTTTAAATAATTTTCATCTAATGAAAATAAATTTAAAAAATATTTTTCACTTAAAAAACAACAATTATTTTCAGAAAACATTTTAACACATTTAAAAATATGTGATTTATCATTTCTAAAATTTTTTAAATTATCAATTAAAATTGAAATTATATGTGAAAATTGTGTTTCATTTAAATTAATTTTCATCTTTCCTAAAAGAATATAATACTTTCTTCTTAATTTAGATAATTTTTCTTTTAAAGCAAATAATAAAATTTCACATATTTCATAAGAACAAATATCAATTTTACAAAGTAAATCACTTAAACAATCAACAGCTTCAAATCTTACTTCATCTTCTTCATCATTTATTAATTCAATAATAAAATCAAAATGTTTTTCTGAATGAAATAAATCTTTAAAATCAGAAATTAATTTTATAGATTTTATTTTAATTTCTTTAGTTTCTTCTAAAGAATAAGAAAAAATACCATTTGTATTTTTATCTAAAGTTTTATTATATATAAATGAATCTTCTAATAATTTAGGATTAATATAAGGTAATATTTCTCTTAATATATCTAATCCTAAAGATGATTTTTCTGGATTTAATGATTTAATCATTTCACAAACTAGATGAAAAATTTTAGTTTGATATTGATTTTCTAATGAGGCAAAATTTTTATTATCTGTTTTGATTATATTATAAAATTTTTTTGGGTTATTTTTTATTAAAAAAGAATAATATTTTGGATTTGATGAAGAAATAAATTTAGTATATAATGAAGATAATAATGAATTATCTATTTCATTTTTATTATTATTTCCTTGATTAGACATATTATTTTTTAATTTAAAAAATTAAATTTTTGAAATATATATTAATTTTTTTCAAATTAATATAAAACTTATATATATATTTTAATAAATAAATAACAAAATTTTTTATACAATCTCTGCAATTTTTTTTTCTTCATTTTTATCAACATAAATATCATTTTTGTTAGCAGAAGGTAGATCAATATTATTATCACTTTCCATTAATTTATTCATTTCATTTTCAATATCATTATCAATATCTTCAATATTTTTATCTCTAAAAAATTGATTAATTTCATCTTGTTGTTCTTTAATATCATTCATATCTTCAGAAATTTTTTCCCATTTTTCAATATTACACTCATTTTGTAAATTTTTTAAAACTTCATTTCCTTTTTCTAATATTTTTAATGCTTCTTTTTGAGTTATTGCACTTTCTAAATTATTTATTTGTTCTTCTAACATTGTTAATTGTGATTCTGCATGTTTAATTTGTTCAGAATACATTTTTGATAATTTTAATTTGTATTTTGCTCTATCTTTATTTTTTTGTTTTAAAGATTCTTTTGCTTTTTCTCTATTTAATTTTGAATTTCTCTCTAATTTCTGTATATATTTTTTAATATTATCTCTTGTCATTTTACAATTTAAAATTGTTTTTTCTTCTGCATTTAAATTTGGAGCATTCGAATTTTTTTTTAATAAATTTCCCATTTTAGATATAAAAATAATAAAATTTTTTTTAAAAACATTTATTTATTTTCAATTAATATTTTTTTTGGATTGAATTATATTATATTAAAAATAAAAATAATAATAAAATGGTTCCAGTGAAAAAAATTGAAATAGAAATTGATAAAGTTTATACACCGAAACCAATTCGAATGTCCCATAATAATATATTTACTTTTAAAAAAGCCATAAGAACTCCAATTGAGAAAAAAAAATTAGAAGACATTTCAATAGAAGAAATTAACAATGATTTTAAGTTATTTAAAACAAAAAGTGAAGAAAGACTTTGTTATGAAGAAGTTTTATCTATTTTAAATAATCCAATTACAAGACCTAATACTAATGATTGTGATAAAAAAATAATTAAGAGATGTGTTAATCCTTTTTATAAAAATTTTCCTGAAGAAAATGAGGAAAATATTAAAAAATAATAGATTGATTATATTAATATAAATATTATTTCTTTTATCTAATCAATCATTTTTATATCTAATATAAATTTTTATATTAATGGGTTGTAAAATTTTGATATAAATTTTTATATGAAAAATTTTATTATTTATTAAAAGTTAAATTCATGACTTTTAAAAAACATTTTTTAATATAAAAAATAATTTAATTATTTTTTTTATTTTCATTAATTTTTTCATCTGTATTTTCATTTATATTTCCTTCTATATTATCTATTATATTTTCATTATCCGAATTATTACTTTTAGGATTTTCAATAGTTTTTTTATTTTTATTAGGAAAATTTTCACTTTTAGCTAAAGTTATTTTTGGTAAAATAACTTTATTAACTTTTAAAGGTTTTAAATATCTTTTATTTATTCTTTCTTCTATTGCATATTCTAAATCACCTAAACTTTTATCAACATCTTCTTTAAAGAAACTAAATTTATCAAAAGGATTTCTAATTTTTCTTGTATTAATACCAAAAATTTCAGCTCTTTTTTTAGCAAATTTATCAAAAATAGGTTTTGGTTTTTTTTTGTTTTTCATATCAGCATTCAACATTTCAATAGAAGCTTGTAAATTAATAGTTTTTCTTCTTTCAGTTTCTTTTTTAAAATTTTCTAATTTATTTTTCTCTGATTTAATTGTTGACATAGCTAATTTAATATGTCTTAATTTTTGTGATATAATACTAGAAAATTCTTTAACTTTATCTTCAGACATTTCATTAATAAAAATAGGTGTATAACTTTCACTATAAATTGGTTGTGATTGCATATTTAAAGAAGTTTTTTCAATTTCTTCTTCATTCATCATTGTATTATGATAAATTTCTTTATAATTTTCTTCTTCTTTTTTTTTAATATCATCTAAATCAATTTCTAAATTCCATCTATTACTTCTATCAGGTTCTAATTCACAATTTTTTGTCTCTAAATATAATCTTTCTTTTGCATTTGCTGTTGTAATTGCCCTTGAATAATTTATCATTTTTGGATTTTCTGTTCTTAATTTATTAATTACTCCTTTTGTTATTAAACCTTTTCCTTTTTCTAAATCTTTTCTATAAATTATTCCTGTTTCAATTGGGTCATCTTTATATCTTTTACTTTCAAAAGGATCAGCCAAAAAATATTTTATTCCAATTGGTACATCTTTATATTTTGATGAAGCTTGTCTTAATTCATCAATAAATTCACCTTTTTCACATGAAAATAATTTACATTTTCTATCATTTGAGGTACTTACTAAAATTTTTGGTTTCATATTTGGAATATTTAATTTTGTAATTGATTCTTTATGAGCATAAATTTGATAATCACAAATTAATTTATATTCATCTAAATATTGTAAAGATTCAAGTGTAATACCATCTTTTATTATATCAAAAATTCCAGTTAAAGTATAACAATTAATAAAACCAAATTGATCTCCTGTATATAATCTTTTTGTTTCTTTATCAAAAGTCATTGAATTAATTGAAGAATTTAAATCTTGATCTTTTTTAATTATATTTTCAAAATGACCAAATTGATGATATTTAAATCCACTTGGTGGCATAATTACTAATTTTGTTTTTGAACTTTTATGTGCAGTTACCATTATTGGAATTCCTTTAATAGGTAAAATTACTTGAATTGAATCATTTTTATATAATTTATCATTCTCATTTTCTACTTCAGAATCAAATCTTAAATGATCAACATCAAAAAATTTAATATTTCCATAATGAAAACCTAAAATTAATCTATTAAATTCTTCACTTAATGCTAAAGTTGAAAGACCTGATGATTTCAAATCAATTTCTTTTAGTACATTAGTTTCAAATAATGATTTATCTTCATGGAATTTTATTACTTTGTCAGCACCAAATGAAATTAACAATTCATATTTATCACTATGAATTAATTTTAAAACTTCTAAATCATGAGGATAAAAATCTTTTAAATATTTTCCAGTATTCATATTAAAATTTTTTATTTTTCCCATATTATCACCAATGTAAATTCTCTTTAATGATTTGTCTGTAACATAAGTCATTATTTCATTATTTTCCATTATATTATCATATACTTTTGAAACTTTTCCATTAAATGCATTCCATATTTTTATTTTTTTTAAACATATTGTTACAAATTCATAAAAATGTTCATTATAATAACATCCTAATATAAGTTGATCATCAGCTAAATTAGGATTTAATGCTATATCACTTTCTAAAACAACTAATTTATCTCCATATGTTAAAATTTTTTTAATTTTAGGAAGAAATATCATTTTTAAATTTGATGATATTTTCTTTTTTCTAGAATGATTAAGATCATTTTGTAATTTTTTATCAGATAAAGTATCATTTAAATTAATGGTTTGAAAATTATAAAAATTATTAATATCCCATATTTTAATATTACCCAAAATATCAATAGAAACTAATTCTTCATCAGCAGAATTAATAGCAATAGAATTAATACTCCAATTATGTCCAATTAATTTATAGATAGCATTACCATCAATATAAGGATCATATACAAAAACATCATGATCAAATCCACAAGTAAATATTAAATTTTTATTTGCATCATAAATAATTTGATAAATACAAGTATCTTGATCAGTATAATATTTTCTATAATCTTTTAACATTGTATCCCATAATATAACATTTCCATTATAATATCCTGCTGCTAATAATTGTAATTTTCCTAATATTACTATACATGATACACTTTCTCTACTCATATTTTCTTTTTTCATTATTGATAATAATTTTTCACCCCTTATTTTTTCTTCATTTATTTTTTTTGCATTTATTGAATCTCTTTGTGTATTATTATTATTACTTGCCATTGAGAATATTGTTTTTGTTTGAAATTCTACTTTTTTACCATATTTTAATTCAATTTCATGTTTTGCTTTAGCATATGAAAAATCAAAAATTTCACCTTCTAAATTTTTACTTTTTGTCAATTCCCATTTTAAAATTTTACCATCAGTTTGACCAGTATATAAATGTTTCTGCATTGGATCCCATGTCATTGTATTTTGTGGTGTTTCAGTATTTAAAATTGCACATGAGAAATTATTTTTATCTATAATATTTTTTGTTAATTTATTTACATTTTTAAATTCTCCTTCATTATATTTCCAAGCTGAAATTTTATTATTTGTTGATGATACTAATAATGTATCATATTCTGGAATAAATTCTGTTGTTAATACTGTTAATTTTTTATTTATTGATTTGTTTATTGAATCTAAATTATCTCCATTTAATTTTTCTAATTGTTTTTTTAATTTTTCTGGTGTTTGTATATTTTTATCATTGTGTTCTTTTGGAGTTTTTTTTGGAGTTTTTGGTGTTTTTGTTATATTACTATTATTATTTTCATTATCAGATGATTTTGATGATCGACTTTTAGATCTACTTTTATTTAATTTTTTTCTAAATCTTTCTAAATTTTCTAAATGTTTTTCCATTTTAATTCTTTTTTCTTCTTCTTCTCTTTCAACTAATTCCTTAGCTTTAACATTTAAATCAGAAATTTCCAATTCATTAATTTCTCTTTGAGTATCTTTAATATCAATTTGAGTTTTAACTTTCTTACAAGTATTCCCATCATAAAATTGTATAACACTTCTTCCATCTTGAACTAAACCAATTAAATTAAATTTTTCAATATAAAAAGCATGTATAATAACATCTTTAATATCACTAATATCAATATTATTTTTAGAATTAGCATAACTTCTCAAAGAATAAGCAATATCATTAGAATTAACAGTATTATAATTATTAATAATATGATTAGTAAATTCATCCCATTCCATTTGTCCATTATCATTTAAATCAATTTCATTAAATAATCTATCTAATAATTTAATTAAAACATTTTTCCTATTTGGTAATTCAGGATGCCATGATAATAAATGATTCTTACAAATTGAGATAAATTCATATTTTGATAAAGCACCTAATCTTTCTTTAAAATGAGATTTTATTATTTTTATTGTTATAGGATCAAATCCCATTGATAATTCATTAAAAATTTTATCTTCTAAAATTTTTGATTTTGAATATGTTGTTCGAGGTGAATATATATATTCTACTTTTCTAATTTCATTTGGTATTCTTTCTCTTCTTTCTTCTGTTACTGGAATAAATTCTTCTTTTGGGATATTTGATGCTGTTTGAGGAGGTGATATTGACTTTTTACTTTTTGGTTTTTTTTTTTTTTTTTGTTTTTTTTTTTTGTTTTTTGATTTTGATCTTGATTTTGATTTTTTTGATTTTGGACTTCCTATTTTATCATCTTCTTCATTTTCTTCTTCTTTTTTTTCATTTCCAAAAATATTTTCTTCTGTGTTTATCATTAATGGTGTTTCTTGTGCTGTGTCATTAATATTAGTTTGTAATAATTCTTCACTCATTTCTATATTTTTAATTTTTTTTATTTTTTTATTGTTACAAAAAAAAAAATAAAGTTTTTAAATTAAATTTTTTTTAAAAAAATTATACATTTTTATTTATAAAATATAACATATTTCAACCTTAAATATATTATAATTTATAAAAATGAATATTAATTTTTTCCAAAATCATATAAATAATTTACACTTTTTATAGTATAATCTTTTATTTCTTGTTTGAATAATTTTTCATATGAAAGATTTGAAGTTAATTTCGGAGTTAATTCAAATTCTTCATTACCTTCTTTTCTTAATTGAATATTTTCTTTAACGAAGCTTTTTTCAGTTATTTTTTCTTTATTTTTTTCAATTTGAAAAAAAATATTTTTATTTGTTGGCTTTATTGAAAAATTGAAATTTCTATGAGATGCAAATTTTTCAATTCTTTTTATGTTTTTAAATATATTATTAAAATTTGAAACATTATAATATAATTTTTCTAAAGGAGATTTATATTTTAAATTAATTTTTTTTTTACAATTTTTCATTGAATTATTTTGACGAGAATTATATAAAGATTTATTTAATTCTTTTAATTTTTGTTTTTCTCTTTGAATAATTAATTTATTTTTAATAATTTTTTTTTTTTCATTTTTATTTTTTAAATATGATAAGTCATTAACATATTCATTATTACTATCAGGTCTAGTATTCATATATATTACTTTTTTTTTGTTTTCTGAAGAATTACTTATTGTTGGTTTACAAATTTTAAAAAAATTATCAATTTTTTCCATATTATTAAAAGTATCTTTAACATTTTTTAAATCTTTTGAATAATTTCTAATTTCCTTTTTTAAATTTCTTTTTTTCTTTTTTTCATAATCTTTTTGTTTTATAATTAAATTTCTAATTCCAATTTCTTGTAATATATTATTATTTGAATTATTCAAAACATCGCCATTTCTTTTAAATGAAATTTCATCTCTCATTTTATTTAAAAAATTTAATGAATTTACTATACTATTTTTTTTTCCTAAACCATAAATTATATATCTATCTAAATCTGATTGATTAACTAATAAAATATTATTTGTAAAAATATTATGCTCTTTTGATAAATTTGGTAAATGTGAATAACCTTTATTATAATATTCTCCTTTTATTTCTGAAAATGTATCATTTAATTCATTTTTTTTTAAATTCATTTCTTGAATTTTATTAAATTTTTTTGTAAAAATATCATTTTCTTTTTTTAAAGGTGAAATTTCTATATCATAATTTTTTTGTTCTTTATTCACATCAAAATATATTTCTTGAAATGAATTTATTTTATTTATAAAATGTATTTGTTTATCATCTTTTATATTTTCAGTACTAATTAATTTTGGTTTGATATTACTTAGGAAATCATATCTAATTTTTTTCCCTTTTTCCAAAATTTTCCCTATAATTGGATTTTTTTTTATTTCTATTTGTGATATTTTTTCTTTTAATAAATTCCCTAATAATTGTCTTTTTATTAATTTTTTATTGATTAAAAAACTATTACTTCTTTTCATTTTATTTAATAATTTTTAAAAAAAATTATATTTCCATTTTATAAGAATATTATATTATTTATTATAATAATTAATTCCTAAATTAATTAACACAAAAGTAATAAAACATAAAAATGTATGATTGATGTCTGATAAAATACTTTTTCCCATTGGATATGATGCTTGATGTCCTAATATAATCGATAATATGAATATCAATAAATATCGACTAATAATTTGATTCCATAATAGCTTTAAATAAATGATTAATATTACTGTAAAAGAATGAGTTGTAATTATATATAAGAAAAATTCTGATAGATAATTATTTATTTTTTCATCATTTTCTTCCAAATTTTCAATTTTGCCTATCTTTACCCAAATATATAAATTTTCATATTGATGAAGGAATCCTAGATAAGAAAAAAATGAAAACAAAAATAATATTTTTCCAGGGAAAAAGAATTTTAAATTCAATATATTGAATCCAAAATATTTTAATAAAATTGTTCCAAATAAAATACTAAGATTGATCAATAAAATCATTAAAAAAATTAGTATTCTTTTTTCCATTATTTATAAATAGTTTATAATAAAATAAAATATAAATTACTAATCTAAATAAGAATAGATAAAAAGATAAATATTAAAATATTATTTATTTTCAAATTAATAGAATTTAACACTTTTTCCATACAAGGTTCACTATTATAAAAAAGATGTCCATTATTTAATTTATTATTCAATTTTTTAATCAAATCATCTTTACTTGATTTTAAATAACAATTATATCTATTTTCAGTATGACACTTATTATCATATTTACTTTTTAAATATTCAAAATAATTATTCCAATCATTTTCAAAATAATCATGAAATTTAGGGCAATAACCTTGTCCAATATTATTATAACCACATTCACAATTTTTTTTAAAAAGTCCATAAGAATAAGGAATAATTGAATAAACACATTCTCCATTTCTATCACATTTAATATATTCATCATCTCTTCCTTTAACTTGATCAATTAATTTAATACAAACACCATCTGAATTTATTATATTATATTTACAATATTTTTCTCTATTTTTTTCATTTTTAGGAGGAATTTTCCCTTCTGATAAACCAAATAATACATCTTGACATTTATTTTCATAACATAATAAATTATTTTTACAATCAGTTGATAAAGTACAATAATTTCCTTTTGAATTTTGTTCTTTACATTTTCCTGATGATATATCACAATATAAACCAACTATGCATTCATCATTTGAATTACATTTTTCTTCTTTTTTTAATCCTGTACATTTATTATTATCACATTTATGAAAAATATCTGATATTGATTTTATTGGATATATGCAATCACTATCTAAATTACAATCTTCTCCAGGATATCTTTTTAAATTATCTTTTATAAATGACATACATTTTGCATTTTGGTCTTTTTCTTCATAGAAAAATTCATTTGGTTTTTTATCATTTAAATAACAATAATTATCTTTATCACAAACATCAGCAACTTCTACATTAATATTTGATTGATTTTCAAATTTTGATGAAGCACAATAATTATTTGGTATTAATGGTACACATTTATATTTAGCACATTTTTTTTCATCTTTTTTTGGTTCTACATCATAATCAAAATCTGGTAATTCAATATTAATAACACATACTGGAGAATTGTATAATTTATAATTTAAATTTGCCCAATATTTTGCATTTATTAATTTATGAATTTGTTCTATTGTTTCTTTTTTATTTTCTATTATATCTTTTATACAACCATTTGAATTTCTTTCATCATGGTGACAATTTTTATTATTTAAACGATATTTTTTTAATAAATTTATATATTTTGTATAATTTGAATTTCCTGAACCTAATAAACAATATTTTTTACCTAATTCATTATAACCACATAAACAATTATCCTTTTTTTTTATTATATTTCCATTTGTATCTATATATTCACATATATCATTACATTCTTCTAATTCATTTTGTAAAGTTAATGTTTTACAAACTCCATTTTCATCAGAAAAACCACTTTGACATAATGATAATTCAGGACTTAATGAAATTCCAATTGACTCACCTTCATTTAATGAAAAATATTTTATACATTTATTGTTTAAACAACCATAATCTAAATCACATTCTGAGTCATCATAACATTTATTTTCTTTATCATTCTCTTTAATTGGATTTGTGCATATTTTATAATTTGAATCATTATTTTCTTTTCTACAAACATTTCCATATTCACAATCTGAAGTTAAATTACATTTATTTCCTTCTTTTATTCCTTCACAAATATTATTTATACATTTATTACTAAAACATTCTGTGTTATTATTACATTGTAATCCTGGATATTTTTTTTGAATTAATTTTATATTCTCACAATATGTTTTATCTATTGGCTCTTCTGATATTATTTGACATATTTTTTCTTTGGGACATAATTGAAATATTGATGTGTCATTTTTTGGGAGAATACATACATTTTCTTCTATTATTTCATCGCATTTTACTTTTTGACATTTTTGATTTACTGAATTTGATATTAAAGTTATTATTATTATGAATATTAATGTTTTCATTTTTACTTTTTTAGTAAATAAATAATTAAAAATTTAAATGTTAAGAATTAATAAATATTTAATTATATATATTAATATTTTTTTATTTTTAAAAATTATTTAATTTATTTTATTCTAGTTTAATATTTGAGGTATATTTGATTATTAATAATATATTTAATATTAATAATAAGCACCCAAAACTTATTAATTGTTTAATTAATTAATTTAATGGTGAACTAAAATATTCTTGTAATAATTGTCCGGCAATTTTCTCAATATTTTTATTTTTTTTTTCTATATATATTTTACTTAATAATTCACTTATTCCATAATTTTCAAATTGCCTTTTATAAAGATCATTTGAATTATCTCTTTTTAATATAGAAATAATTGAGTCCAGAGCAATTTCCAATATTTTAACATCATAATTTTTTGATATAATTTCCATAATAATTCCAATTATTTTTTTTTGATATAAAATATAAATCATTTCATCACTTGAATTAAGTAATAATGAACTTATACATAATAAAGATGAATGGACCACACTAGTTATATAACTTTTTGATAATTCTAATATTTTATTTAAAATTCCATTATCTAATAATATTTTTTTTATTTCTTTATTTTCATCATTAACATAATTATTCAATAAATATAAAGTTGATATTTGAAATTTAATTAATTGACTATTTAATCCTCTTAAAATAAATTCAGTTAAATTATATTTTTTAATAATTAATAAATTTATTTCATCATTTATAGAAGAAATATCACATAAAATTCTACAAATAATTTCAAAATATTTTGAAGGAAGTGATAAAATATAATTAAAGAAATTATCTTTAGATAAAATATAATTTATCACTTTTTTATTTTCAACATTACATAAATATGACATTCCTAAAAGACAATAATGAGTCATTTGTTCATAAATAATATTCTCACAGAAAAAATTAATTCCCCATATAAAAAAATCAATATTTTCTTTAAAATAATAATTTATTTGAATATTATTCATAAAACAAGCAAAAAACCAAACATAATATTCTCTTTTTTTATCACCAATTAAAGTACTATCATATAATTTTTTAATAACTTCTACCATTTTAGTTTCATAAAATAATTTTTGAATTTTATAATTTCCACAAGATAAATTTCCAAAAATTGTAATTAGATCAAATATAATTGTATCATTATTTATGTATTTATTTAATAATTGATTATATAAATTCAAAAATGATATTTCACTAAAAAAATAACAAATTTCTATTTTACAAAAAAATGTTATATTTATTATAATTGTTAAAACCTCATTTACTAAAATAATATCATCAATATATTTTTTAAGTAAAGAAAATAAATGTTTTGGAATATTTGATTGAAGTAAAGTTGTATCATCTGATTTAAATTGAATTTTTTGTAAATATAATATAGCGAAATATATATTATCTTTTTTATTATCATTTGTTAAAATTCTGTCACATCCATCTAATGTTTCTTTTAATGATTGAAATGATAATTTTTTATATTCTTCATTTATATTTAATAATTTTGCATTTATTTTATATTTTGATATATTTTCATATTCTTCTAAATTATTCATTCTTCTTTTTAAATAATTATTTTCTAATTTTTTTTTCCTTAATGATAAACTATGATTTTCCCTTTCATTTGAAATATCTAATTTTTGTGAATAAAAATTTTTCCTTTCTTCAATTCTATTATCCATTTAAATTAATTTAAAATTTAATTTAAAACTTAAATATAAAAAAAAAATAAATTTAAAAATCCAAAAAAATTAATAAAATATTATATAAAAATTATATAAAAATGGAAGGATTACAAAACTCAACAAATTTAAATTCTCAACAAACATATCAAGACATTCAAAATGATTATAAACAAATATTAAAAACAAACCCATCTTTAGATGAAATAGTAAAATTAAATAAAATATAATATTATAGAATTTCACAGGAGAATCAGGAGATACAAATGATTATATAAATTCATATAATTACTATATTTATTATAATTCAATGAAATCAAAAAATGAAAACCTTCCTAAACCAACTTATAAAGCAAATAATTCAAATCAAGATTTTGATTTTATGGTTCAAGATAATAATAATATTAATACTAATAATTTAACTGATATGATGAATAATTTAAGTCTTGAACAAAATAATTCTAATGTTGGAAATAATTTTTCATCTTTTAATAATAATTCTAATAATATTGGTAATAATTGGAATGATGAAAAAATGGATTCTATTTTTAATAATCAAGATAATAAAATTCAAAAAAAAAATAAAAAAAATAATAAGAAAAATCAAGTTAATAATCCTTTAAATTATTATATGAATATAAATGGAATAGGAATGAATAATTTTAATGAAAATAATATGAATATTATACAAAATGATTTTGAAAATAATAATATAATGTCACAAGGAATGTTTGATAATTTACTTCAACAAAATCAAGGAATGAATTTTAATAATCCAAACTTATTTAATAATTACTATGGAAATAATATGGGAAATAATTATAAAGGAATGAATAATATGAATAATATAAATAATATGAATAATTTTAATTATATGAATATGAATTATCCATATGATATAGGAACTAATAATTTAAATAATATGAATATTGGATTAAATAATATAGGATTAAATATGATGGGAATGGATTTAATGAATATGGGAAATAAACAAAAAAAAAATTCAAAAATGATACAATCAGATATAAACCTTAATTTTAACAATCCATATATAATGAATAATATATTAGGAATAAATAATCAAAAACAAGAAATTTCATTAATTAAAAAAGAACAAATCCAAGAACCAACCTTAGAAGAAATAATAGAAAAAACAATAGAATATTGTAAAGATCATTCAGGTAGTAGATGCATACAGAAAAAATATGAAGAATGTTCTGAAGAAGATAGAGAAAGAATTTTTGAAAAAATCCAACCTGAAATATTATCATTAACAAAAGATGTTTTTGGTAATTATGCAATACAAAAAATTTTAGAATTCAAAAATGAAAAAAGAAATATAATAATATTTGAGTCATTAAAAGGAAAATATTTTGAATTATCACTTCATATGTATGCATGTAGAGTAATACAAAAAATTTTGGAAGTATTACCAAATGAATATGTTAATGAAATTTCAAATGAATTAAAAAAAAATTATATGAAATTTATTGAAGATCAAAATGGAAACCATGTAATACAAAAATTAATAGAAAAATTAAATGAAGATCAATTAAGTGAACTTCTATATGTTATAATTCAATATGTATATAATTTATGTATTCATCAATATGGTTGTAGAGTTATTCAAAAAATTTTTGATTTTTGTAATGAAAATGATAAAAATAAAATTTTAAATGAAATAAATAAAAATATTATTGATTTTTCCTTTGATCAATATGGTAATTATGTAATTCAACATATAATTGAGAATTTAAAAGGGGAAAAATGTTCTGATATTTATAATTCTTTACAAGGAAAAATTTTTGATATGTCAATACATAAATTCGCATCCAATGTAATTGAAAAATGTTTACTTAATGGAACAAAGGAACAAAGAGATTTAATTATAAATGAAATTTTATCAAAAGATGATTCTTTAAATGATTCTTTGTTACCTTTGGTTAAAGATAAATTTGGGAATTATGTTGTTCAAAAAATGATTGAATATTCTTCTCAAGAAACTAAAGAAATTATTATTAAAAGAATTATAAATTCTCAAACTTTAAAAAAAAGAGATGGATTTAGTAAACATGTTATTAATTTTATTGAAAAAACTGGTTTAAATATTTTAAATAATACACAAAATCAAAATGAAATGATTAATTCTGATAATTTTATGAATAATAATTATAATCATGAACAGTCTAATAATTAAAATGATATAAATATTTCTAAAAGTTACTTTATGTGAATAATCATTATGTAAAAAAATGAATATGAAAAAAATTTATAAAAAAATAATATTTTAAAAAAGAATTTTAATAAATTTTTTATTTATAAAAAAATATATTTTTTAATTTTTTTAAAACAAATTAAATTTATTTTTAAAAATTAAAAAAATATTGTAATAAAAAATATTAATGAAAGACCCAAAAACAAAAAAATCCCAAGATTCATTAATAAATAATAATGAACAAAGAGAATCAAATCGAAGTGATATATCAGCAAACACAAACTTAAAAGTTTTCAATGGTTTTATAGGTAATGATGATTTTATTACAAAATTAAAACAAAAAAATCAAAATATAAAAAAAGAAGATGAAGAATATATAAAAAACCAAAATGAAAAAGAAAAAAATATAGAAAACAATGAAAAAGAAAATTCAAATCCCGAAAATCCAAAAAATCAATTTTTCCTAAGTTCCCTTCCAAAAAAAGATACAAACAACATAAATCGTAATAAAAACATAATGATAGACATTTTATCATTTGGAAATGGGAATTTACTAAATAATAAATCAAATGATAATTCATCTCAAAATTCTCAAAATGGAGCAGAGCAACCACAAACAGAAAAAAATAATTTAAATATTTCAAATAATTCATCTCATAGTTCATCAATTGATAAAAAATCAAATAATAATTCATTTGAAAATAATGATAATAATAATAATTTTAATAGTATAATTCCACCTGGTGCGTTTATGACAACTGAAGGAATTTTAAATATGAATAATGATGCTAGTTCTAGTAATAGTAATTCTCAAAATAATTCTCCTCATGAAAATGTTTTTTCTAAAATGAGACATGAGGAAGAAAATTTTAAAGAAAAAAATGAAAATAAAAATTTAAATTTAGATAATAAAAATTCTTTTAGTGATGTTTTTTATCGATCTTTTAATAATGTTGTTGATTGTTTTACTGTTGCTACTATTGAAAAAGGAGTTGCTTTACTTGTTTCTAATGATGATTGTATTTTTACTTTACCTACTTTTTTATTACCCAAAGGAGTTAAAGTTGGAAATGTTTACAAATTTGCTATTGATGAAAATGAGAAAAAAGATGAAATTGATAAAGAAATTCAACAAATGCAACAAAAATTTATTTTGTTTGGAAAAAAAAAAGAAAAAGATGGAGTAAATAAATAATGGTATTTGATGTATTTTTTATTTTATTTTTCTATTTGTTAATTTTTTTAAATAATATTATTATAGATAAAAATTTTATTTTTATTTTAAATTTTTTTTTAAAAAAATTAAAAAAAAAATATATTATAATAAAAATATTTGAAATTATATATTCATGCTCAATAATATTGTATTTAATAAATAAATAAATGATATAAAATAAACAAATATCATAAATAATATTTTATTTACTAGTCTTTCTCCTTTTTCTAATAGGTGTAGGTGGTCTTTTTTTAATATAATCCTCTTTTTCAATCCACTTAACTTTCAAAGTCGAAATAGGATAAATTAAATGAGGAATAATTTCAAAATTATTAGTAATTAAAAGCATTCCACCTGCATTTTTATGTCTTTTACAATAATCAGTAGCAGAAAAAACAGTAATTAATTTCCCAGCAGAAAACCTTTCAAAACCATCAGGAACACATTCATGAGCTCTAATAATCATATGAACTCTATTTTTATTTAAAAAATTTTCAACAATATCAGGACCAAATTTAACAATATTACCATAAGATTTACTATCTCTAATAACATTAGGTTGAATACCTTTTTCATTATCATTATCAGTAGGATCACTCCATAAAATATCCATTATAATTTGATCTTCTTTTGTTAATGCTTCATGAATTACTGGAAGTGGTCTTTGCATTTTTTCAACATCTGATATATCTGTAAAACAACTTCCTATACCACCATGAACACATACTATTTCATTTTCTACTATTGCTACTAATGGTAAATATTCAAAAAATTCATTTATTATTTTAAATACATTTAATTCATCACATAAACCATCATCACTTAAACGATATTCACATTCTTCATAAAAACCAAAAGTGGAATTTATTAAATGATCTTCATGATTTCCTCTTAATAAATGAATTTTATCTGGATATTTAATTTTTAAAGCCATTAATAAACATATTGTTTCCAAAGAATAAATTCCTCTATCAACATAATCACCAAGGAATAAATAATCAATTGAATTAATATCACCTCTTGATGGATTTTCTGATGGTTCACCCCATAATTCAAAAAATCTCATTAAATCATCATATTGACCATGAATATCACCAAAGACTTTTATTGGAGTATTTAATCGTAATACTATTGGTTGAGATGCTACTACTTCTTGACATGCTTTTGTTAATGCTATTATATGTTCTCTTCTAAATTTAAATTTTGATATTCCTGTTTCTGTTTTTTGCATATTTTTCCAAGCATTTGGTTTAAGTAAACTTTCTATGAAATTTTCATATAATTCGAAATTTTCTTTTGCTGATGTGTTTATTAATTGAAATTTATTTTTTTCATCTAATGAAACTTTTTTTACTTCATTTTGAACATGGATATTATGATAAGAAAGATAACTTAATGATAAAGCTTCTTTTGATTTTGGTTCATCTGTTTTTATATCATCTGTTGAAATATTTGGTGTTGGATTTTCACTATTATCGATACTTGAATCATCACTTATTGAAATACAACTTAAATCTGCTTTATTTAATATAATTGGTTTAATTTTAATTTTTGTAAAATTACAATTACCATCAAATAATGTAGAAGTAGAAGTCATTTCTTTATTAGACATTTTAACATAATTTTGATCTTCATTATTATTATTATCATCTTCATTATTTATTTCATCCAAAGTCTTTTTAACATTACTTAAATTTAATTCACCTTGTTCAGAATATTTCTTATCTTTTTGAGTAAATAATTCCTGTTCACATAACATTTGCATATCAAAAGAAACTAAATCAGAACAAGCTTTTTCATTATATTTCTTCATATCACAGCCACCATGTAAAAAAGCCAATTTATCAAGTGTAAAAGCAGCATTTCTAAATTTCCCAAAAGAAAAAATATTATACCATTCATGAGTAATAGAATCATAAACATTAAGAGGTAAACCCTTTAAATAAAATTCTGTATTTTCACTTCTACCACCAATAACAATCATAAATTGTTTATAAAAAACAACAGAATGTTGAAATCTTTTAATAGCACCACCATTTCCTTTCTTAGGAGCAATAATCCATTCCCAATTACCATTTCTATGTTTTCTCAATCCCCAACAATCATTCAAAGCTTTTTTATTAATATTCCTCCCTCCAAATAATATAATCATACCTTTAGCTTTACCTGCTTTAATAATTCCCATAGTATGATATAATCTTGGTTCAGGTATCATTTCTTCTGGTTGATTATAATTTACTTGTTCCCATTTAATAATTGGATTAGAAAATAAATATGAATATTCAATTTTACATAACCAAATTCGATTTGATAAATGATTTTTTTCTCTTAAAACACCACCAAATAATAATAAATATGGTTTATAATAAATCATAGTATGACCATATCTTTGAGGAGGTTTATTACTATTTTTCTCACAATTTAAAATTGACCATTTTGGATTTTTCATATCTCTCAATTCTAATAAATATAATTCACTAGAAGCAAAACCTGAATTTTTTTTTGCACCCCCGAAAACAATTAAATTACTTCTAGAAATACATAAAGCTGAATGTGCGGCACGAGGACTTGGAATTGAACCAGAAGCTTAATACTATTTTATAAATTATTAAATTACTATTTAATTTTCTCCATGTTTTTCCTAATATATCATATATTAAAGAATCATTATATAATTCATTTATTGTTGTTGCACCTCCGAATAAAATTACTTCATTTGCATTTACTATAAAAAAATTTTTTTTATTTAATTATTTTTTACTTAGGGTTAATGTGTGACCAAAACGACTCACTTCTGTTATTTCTTTTTCTTCTTGGAGATTGTTTTGATTTTCTTCTTGAGAATCTGTGTCGGAGGTTTGGCTACTTTCTCCTTTTTTGTTTTTTATTTCTGACATTAAAGTTAGGTTTGTGATATTTTCCATTTTTTTGAAATTTTTTATTTTTTTTAGAACTTTTTAAATTTTATAGAATTGTTTTAAATATATTTTTTAAAATAAATTATTTTTTTTTCAAAATTTTTTTAATTTTCCCTATCTTTTTACTATATTTATTGTTTATTACTTCATCTTTTTATTAAATGAAATTATTTTTTATTGTTTAATTTCAATTAGAGATTTATTTATATTTAGAATTTTATTTTTTTTTGTATTTCAAGAGAAGAATTATAAAAATGGAAGAAATATCAACATATAAAGATACAAATTTAAATAATCAACCTTGTAATATGTGTCTTCAATTTCATAATAATTATGTAATATTTACATGTAAACATAAAATATGTTTAAAATGTTTTTATAAAATATTAATTAGATCATATATAAAGGATATTTCAATAAATAACGAAATTCAAATAATATGTGTATGTAATAAAGGAAATTTAAAAATGGATTTAAATTCTATTTATAATGATTTAAATGAATTATTTAAGGAAAATAATAAAAATAATAAAGAAATAAATAGTAAATTTGAAGAAAAATGTGAATCACATCCTATGAATAATATAACTGATTTTTGCTTAGATTGTAGAGAATATATTTGTGATAAATGTAAAAAGAATAATTTTCATTATGAACATAATATTCAAAATATAAATGATTATATTAAAAATATTAAAGATAAAATAAATAAATTACCAGAACTTACAAATTATTTAAATGAATATGAGAATATTTTAAATAATTATTATGAGGATTATTTAAATGATATTAATTTAAAAATTGAAAATTTAATAAATGAAATTGAGAATTATAAAAATTACTCATTAACTTTAATAAAAAATAAAATAGATTCTAAAATTTTACCAATGAAAATATGCCTTTTACTATATAAATATTATAATAATGAAATACAAGAATCATCAAATGATATTCATCAACTTCTTTTTTTATTAAATACAAAAATTACAATTCCAGAAATTAATTATCAAATAAATAAAACTGAAAATGACATTGATAATTTAATAAAATCAATATATAATTTACATTTAGATAAAAGAATAAATGTGAAATTAAATAATAAATTTTCCACTTTTAAAAATTTTCAAAATTTAGAAAATTCACATAATAAAGATATAAATTGTTTAAGTAAAATAACAGGTAATAAAATAGTATCAGGTGACTCAGAAGGATATATTAAAATATGGAAAATTTCAGGCAAAGGAATTTTTAATATTCAATCTGAAAAATCACATGAAAATCAAGTTCAATCAATTATAGGTTTAAATAAAAAAAAATTTGCAAGTTGTTCTGGTTCAGAAAATTTTATTTTAATATGGAAAGAAAATAAAGAAAATAATAATTATCAAATTATACAAAAAATTGATTTAATAAACAAAATATGTTTAGTTTTAAGTAAATTAAATGATAATAATTCTTTATTAATTACTTTAAATGATAATAAAATTTATATATTTAAAGAAGATGATAATAATAATTATATACAAGATAAAATTATTGGTTCTCATGAAGGAACAATTAATTGTTTAATTCAATTAAAAAATAATTTAATTGTTTCTGGTTCAGATGATAACAATATAATATTATGGAATGAAAAAAAAAGACAAAATATATTAAAAAGTCATAAAGATTCAATTAATGTAATAATTGAAATTGATAATGAAAATTTCTGTTCTGGAAGTTCTGACAATAATATTATAATATGGAAAAAAAATTCATCTTCAAAATATGAAAATTATTTAATTTTAAAAGGTCATACAAATTCAATTAAATGTTTAGCTTATTTAAAAGATAAAAGAATTATTTCTGGAAGTGTTGATACTACTATTAAAGTTTGGTTATTATCTAGAGAAGGTTATATTTGTTCTTTTACTATTGAAGAACATAATTCTTGTATTTCTGGTTTAATTGGTATTAATGATGATTTATTTATTTCCAGTTCTTATGATAAAAGTATTAAAGTTTGGGTTGGTAATTAATGATAAATTGTTATTGTATTAAAATTTATTTTTATTTAATTCTTATTTTTTTTTAGATAAAATAAATTTAATTTTATTTATATTATTATATTAATATATGAAAAAATATTAAAATTTAATATGATATATTTGAAAACTATATTTATAAAAATAAATAATTAATTAAAAATAAATTTTCCAAAATTGAGGGTAAAATTATTCACTTACAATTTAAATTATTGATAATTGATAAATATTTATGATATACAAAAAAATTTATTAATACTTATACCACTTCTGTTAAAAATGGTAAATTAAATTTACCTGAATTATAAAAATCAAGTTTCTTTTCACTCATAATAGGTGAAATTTTTTTTCCTTTTTCATTTCCAATATCATTAATTTTAGGAGTAAAATAGTTTGTCAAATCCGAATTGAATTTTTTATGATGTCCTTTTTTAATATTAGAAAAATTAGAAAGCTCATTTCCATCTTTATTTCTTTTAGTTTTACTAAAAATAATAGTATTAAATTCAGTTGATAAATTTTCACGTAAAGAAGAAATTGGTCTTTTACTTTTATCATTTGATTTATTTCTTTCTGTTAAAAATTGTTTTGGAGATAAGGCATTTCTTAATTTATATTTTATATTTTGAACTATATTTAATTGTAATTTTGGAATTTTAGGAATTTTTGTTACTGTTTTAGAAGAAAATTTATCATATTTAAATTTAATTTTTTTAGTTTTACCTTTTTTAATAAAATTAATATTATTATTTTCCCAAAAATCATCTTGATTTCTTAATTTAATAAATTCACTTTTATCAATCATAAATTCTTTAACTTTAACATCATTAGAAAAAGTTCTTTTTTTCTTATTATTCATAGCATCAATTGCAATTTTTTCAATATTTTTTTTATTATTATCATCAAATCTTTTAGAATTAAAAATATTTTTAATTTTCTCACCTTCTTTTTTAATTTTCTCATATATTTTTTTTTGTTTTTCATATAAAGGATAAACAGATTTTTTAAAATCTTTATAAATTTCACTAATAACTTTAATATTAACTTTAAGTAAAGTTGTATATTCTTTACAAACTAATAGAGCATTATTATAATTACATAATTTTTCACAACAACTTTCAAATCCTGCAATACCACCTTCACTTAATCTAGAAACTATTTTATAATTAGTTTTCTTTAAATAATAATCATCTTTAACAATAGCATTTTCAATAGTAATTAAAGCACATTCTCCTTGATAAACGACATATAAATTTTCAGCTTTATCAAAAGGAGTATAAACAATAGTTTCATTTTCAAAAAATAATGGAACAATTTTTGTTAAAATATGACCGACTTTAATATCAGTTTTAAATATTGGAAATGTTCTAATAAGGAAATTAATTTTATTTGAATCACTTTGTGCAAATTTTGATGCTAAAATTCTATTAAAATAATCTTTTTCTAAATAAAATAAATCACAATCTTCTATACAATAAATTGATGTTGTTCTTGGTATTGAATATACTAATCCCCATTCACCAAAACACATTCCATTTGTTAATTGAAAATTATCATTTTCGAAATCTTTTATGAAATTAAATAAAACTTCTCCTTCAATTTTTTCTTTTGGTGTTTGATTTTGTATAAATGATTTAACATATTTTTTTTCTTTTTTTTTCTTTTTTTTTTTTAATATTTTATCACTTATTTCTTTTTCATTTTTTTTGAATTTTATTGAAAAATCTATTTTTCTTTTTCTTTCCCATATTACTTTTTTATCAATATCTCTATCAATTTGATCTTCAGTTTCATTTGCAACTTTTTTAAATCTTAACTCATTTATTTTTTCTCTTAATTTTCTTTCACTTTCACTTTCATCAGGTTCATCTAAAATAGAAATAATTTTTTTTTCTTTAACAGTTAATTTTTTTTTATTATCAATAATAACAAAATCATCATTTTCATATTCTTCACTTTCAGAATTTTCTTCTTCACAATCACTCATAAAATAATCAATAGTAACATTATTAACAGGTTCTAAATCATCTTCAAAATTTTCATAAGATAATTTTTTATAAATATCAATTGGTTTAACGAATCTAATAATAACTTTCCCTGTAATTACTCCATATAAAGCATCTGATTTATCACCTTGTCTAAAAATATATTCTCCTCTTTTAAATGAAATATGTTTTATAAAATATGCTATTTTTTTTATATCATTATGTTTTAATCCTTGGAAATTCATATATCGAATTAAACCTTTAAATTTTAATAAACAAAAATATATTAATTCAACTTTTCGTATTTCGTTATTTGTTTCTCTTGTTCCAAATAAGGATGTTCCTCTTTTTAATTTTGTGTTTTTTGAACTTTTTTTTTGGTTTTTACTTTTTTTTATTGAGTTTATGTCAATTATATCTTTTGATGATTCTTCTATTAATATTTCATCATAACCTAAATTTGCTTTTAGTATATCTCCTAAAATTTCTTTTTCGTTTATTTCTCTTATTAATATTATTAAATATTTTGATAGGAATTGTACTGCTTTATTATGACGCAAAAGATAATTCCATTTTTTATCCATTTTTTTTATTAAATATAAAATGTAGTAAAGAAAAATTAAATGAATCTAATAATTAATTTATTATATATTATTATCCATTTTTAACTTATAACCTTTATTATTAAACTAATTATTATAACTACACATATATAATACAAAAAAATTATATATAGAACAAATTTTTGAAAATTTATTTTTTTTTAAAAATATCTTTGATAGAATTCATTGATAATGGTTTATCATAAAAACCATTAGCATGACATTCATTAATATTAATTAATTCTGAACTTTGTAAATAAATTTTTATATCATTCATTTCTTGAATACTTTTTATAATTTTACAAGTAAAAAAACCATTTAAAAAAGGCATATTTTGATCCATAATAATAATATTAATTGGATTATTATGTAATAAATTAATATAAACCATATGTAAACATTCAATTCCATTTGGAACATAAAATATATCTGGAATATTTTTTTCATCATTTTTAAAATATTTTAATATTAATTTCCTAATTGATAAAGCTGCAAAACTATCATCATCACATATTAAACATTTAATATTTGATTTATTTTTAAAAAATTCTTTTTGATAAGCATCAATTTCAATTTTAGAATAACATCTATTAAAATTACCACTAATTCCAAGATTAATTAAAGTTTTTGCAATATTTAATTTTTTTATTTTTTTATAATTTCTTGATTTTAATATTGTATTTGAAGATCTATTTTCTAATGTTGAATGTTTTAAATTATTTTTTGTGATTGGAAAATTGTTTAAAGTTTGTACTTTTCTAAAAGGACCTAAATGTTGATTATATGATGATAAATCATCTACATTTGATTTACATTCTTTTTTAATTTCTTCTTCTTCATTTTTGTATGTTTTTAAATCTTCTGTTTTAAAAACTTGATTTAAATCTTTTTCTCCTTGATTAATTGAAAATATTATTGATTTTAAACTATCATTTATTATCAATGATGGATTTATTATTTCTTCTTCATCATCATTTATATCAAACCAAAATTGACTTCCTTTTCCTTTTTTAGATAAAACATTAATTTTTGATTTATGAGTTTCTAAAATTTCTTTACATATATGTAAACCTAATCCAGAACCATTTTTATTTAAATGTTGATTTTTTTCAATCATTTGAAATGGATTAAATAAATTTTTATTTTCATTTAAATTAAACCCAATTCCAGTATCTGAAATAGTTATTCTTATTTTACCTTCAATTCTCTCTACTGAAACTATAATATAACCTTTAATGGTAAATTTAAAAGAATTAGATAATAAATTAATTACTACTTGTTTTAATCTTAATTCCGATATTGATTTAATAGTAGTTTCTTTGGATAATTTAAAATTAAATTTTATTTGAATAGTCTTTCTCTCAAATTTTGCTCTTGACTCAAAAATATGAATACAAAAATATAAACTATCATATAAATTAAAAGGTTCAATTTTATTACTTTTAATTGAAATAAATTGACCATCATTTTTACTCATTTGAGTAATTTCATATATTAAACTCATACCATAATCACATAAAGCTTTTAAAAAACTTTTATTTGCTAAATCATCGTCAATAAAAGATGTTCTTTTTGCATTTGGTGATTCAGCATTAAATGAATTACCATTATTTTCAATAAATGATGATATTGTTAAAAATACATTTTTTAATTCATGTGCACTTTTTGCTAAATATAATGATTTCATTTTTAATTCATTTTCTAATTCAATATAATTTTCATTCTTAATAAAATTAACTCCAAGTGATCTTTTAACTGGAGAACCATAAAAAGACATTAAACAATTAAAAAAAATTAAAAAATATTATTCATATTTTACATAAAATTAAAAATCAAAATATTTTAAATTTAATTTAATTTCCAAAAAAAAAAGAAAAAACCCAAAAAAAAAAAAAAAATTACTTTTTTTTCTTTTTTCCTTTTCCTTTCCCTTTCATCATCTTCTTTTTTTCTTCAGGTGTAATTAACAAGAATTTTTCTTCAACACAATCTCTATAAAACTTATTATCCTCAGGAGTTAATCCAACAGGTTTAACATTAAGTAAACTAACTAAATCATTAAATCCATTTCTTTTAGCCCAATGAGCAGCATTATTTCCAAAACCATCTCTCATAGTAACATCACATCCTCTATTAACTAAAAGTAAAGCAACTTCAGAAGCTCCATTCATACAAGCTAAATGTAAACAAGGTAAACCTTGTGTATTTTTTTCTGTTGGATCTGCACCATAATCAAGAAGTAATTTTGCTATTTCATAATAATCATTTATACATGCTATCATTAATGGTGTTTCACCTCCCACTCTCCATTCAGTTTTTACGTTTGGATTTGCTCCATAATCAAGGAGGAGGTTTACAAAAGATAAATTGTTTACTTTTACTGCTTGGTGAAGGGGAGTCATTCCTATGTCGTTTGACATGTCTATTGAAATTTCCTGATCTTTTAATAAAGCTTGAGCACTTTCTATGTTTGCATTGTTTATGTAGAACATCATTATTTCTAATGCTGTTTTATATGAAGTATCTGAGGTTACGTTGTTCATTTTTTTTTTTATTTTTTTTTTATTTTTTTAAATTTTATTAATTTATAATTAAAATTATTTATAAGTTTTTTATTTTAACTTTTATTTGAAGATGTTGGACGATTTGAAGATTTTATTGTTGAAGATAATTGAGATTTATTAACTGATACTGAACAACTACTATCAGATGAAATATCTTCTTCTGGAGATTCAACTTTAGATTGATCATTCATTTTCATATTTTGATTAATTAAACAAACATCATTTAATATTTTATTAATCATTTCATTATATTCTTTCAACTTTTCAAATTCAGACAATTTTGCATTTTTAACAGTATTAACAAAAGAAAATTCATTTTCATCTTTAAAAATAGATCTTCTCAAAGTATTTTTTAATTTTTCTGAATTAGTAATAAATCTTTTACATTTTATAACTTCTAAATCAATATCTTTATCTAATCTCCTTGCAATTGACATAATTTTATTAATTAATTGATATTGAGTAAAAGATAATTTTGTAGTATTAACTTTAGACATTGCTGCAATTAGTGATCTTACATCAGAATGAATTAATCTTCTTAAATGATGATTTTTAATATTTAAAGTTAATGGAAGTAATTTTCTCATTTTTTCAACATTTACAAATGAATTTTCCATTTCTTCATTATCAAGAACAAAATTTTCTAAAATTTCTATTATCATTAAATTTTTTCTTATATATGCTGTGTAAATTGTTGATACATTTTCACCATTTGATTCTAAATTATTATACATCATTATTTTAGTTTGGTCATTATTTTTTCCTCCACTTTTTGATATTTTATTTAAATATTTTTTCTTATCTTGTAATTCTTGATTCATTTCTATTTTTTGATTTGATTCAAAATCTAAATAAGCCATAAATAAAGAATGGACATCTTCATTATATTGAAGTGCTTGTGGTGAATGTATAAATTTTAAAAAAATTACTATATCTTGATCTGTCATATTTTTTCTTATTCTTTCAAATTGATCTCCTTTTTCTTCTGATTCAATAAATACATATATAAATAAATTAAAAAAATCTCTTATGTGAATATATAATAAAAAAAATAATCCAAAAAAAACCCAATTAACAAAATCAAAAATTTTAATAATAATTGAAACTCTTGTAATACTATGAAGTTTGATAACATTTATATAGCCTTTAAAATAAGCAAAAATAATTATTAATAATGAATAAACATAAAAAGAAAAAGCAATAAAAGGAAAATAAAAAATCAAATATAAAGCCCTAGTAACATATTTATTAAATTTATCCTGTGTTCCAGTGTAAAAACAATTAACAATAAAAATAGGAAAATTAATAAAATTAAAAGGAGGAGATAAAAACATCAAATAACCATAATTAGGATCCCATCTATAACTTTTATAAAATTGTATTAAAACTGCTCTATTAGAAGCATCAACAACTTTATTCAATTCTTCAAAAACATTAGATAAAACAGCAATAAGTAAATTAATAAATAAAACAGCAGATATACAAACATAAATTAAATAAAGCATAGAACCAACACCAAAATATTTTTTATCAAAACCATACCAATTAAAATCATTAACAAAAGCACCAAATAATGTTACAACACTAGTAGAAAAATCGATAAAATTATCACTATGTCTATTAAAAAGTAAAGTAAAAAGTCCTGCACAACAAGCTAAAAATAATGCTATTAAAACTATATATTTTATTAGTAATTTTCCCATTGCTAATATCATCCTTATAATTGGACCCATTTGCTTAAAAGTTAATAAAATTCCTGCTACACGAACCCATACTAATATGTCATTTATTGCTAAAATAAATACTCTTGCCCAGAATGATATATGAGTTGAAAATGTTGGGTCTTCATTGACTAAAAGTCTCAAAAATGGTAATTGAATATCCCATAATAAATCTTTTGATAATTCTGATAATTCTATTACATTATATTCTCCTGTTAGTTTTTTTGTATCTAATAGTATACCCCATGCAAAAATAAATAAAAATATATCTAAAATAGTCCATATATCTAAATTAAATGGTCTTTTTGTTTTTATTATAAATATTATTTGATTAATTACATCATAAACTAATAAATGAACCATTACTAAATAAATACTTAATAATAATTTTGGAAACTTACTTAATTGCTCATAATTATTTAATAATTCACCATAATCATTCATTAAAAAAATAAATAAATTATAATCAATGACTAAGAAAATTGAATAAAGGCTAATTGGATAAAATCTTAAAGAACAAGAATCTAACCAAGCATTTAATTGAAAAAAATAAACTTTTGAAGAATCAATTTTATCAAAGGAACTAAAAGGAGAAATTGTTTGAGCACTTTCAAATAAAAATCTTCTTATTGATGATGCTGAAAATAAACTATTTGTACTTAAAGTTCCATTCCACATTTTTTTTACTATTGTTCCTATTTCTGGTGTTTCTAATAAAGTATATAATTGTAATTCTGAAATTATTTGAAATGCTGTTCTATCTTTAGTATCTTTTTGCTTCATTAAAAATGATATATAACTTTCATTATGATTTGACTCTTGTACATTTTTACAAAATTCAATTAAATCATCTACGACTTTTTCACATTTTGTTACTTCACTTAAAGAAATTCCTTTTATTTCATTTATAAATTCTATATAAAGTAAACATGATAAAATTGGAGAATGACAATTTAATATATCTTTTGTTTTTAATACTTTTGTTATATTTTTACATAAATCTTTTGTTAAATTAATATTCCAATTATTTCTAAAAATATATGATATCATTTCAGCACCATAAAAAAAATATTCTCCGTATGAAGAATATTCCCTAACTATAAATTCTTGTATTGAATGATTATTTAATATTGTTCTACATTCATTTCTAGTTACATAAAATAATATTAATTCTTTTTGCTTTTTTAATATACATTCTTTAAAAAAATCAACATTAGAAAAAAGATTTGGAGGCCATTTTCCTATTAAAATACAAATTTGCTCATAGCATTCATATTGAAATAAAGTTTGTAGAAAACTTTTATCTTTCTCAATATCTTTCCAACTTAAAATATGATTAATATTAATATTACTTTTATTTTTATGATTTAAATTATTATCATTTTCAATTAAAATCTTAATTATAGAATTAATAGAAAAATTAGGATGAAAAACATTTCTAAGATCAAAAATAGATAAAAATCTACTATGTCTTGACATTTCTCTCTTATCAAAAATAGTACTTTTTTTCCTATTATCTTTTTCCCATAAATATTTTAAAAATTTCATATTTTCAGTTTCAGCAGCAATTAATGGTAAATCAACACTTTCTTTAAAAACTCCAGTATTAACTTCACTAATAAAAATAGCCAAATCCTCATAACCACATCTCAAACAATATTCTAAAGTATTTTGAAATTGAATTTTATCAGCAGCAAAATTAGCAATATCTTCATTAGTATTAAAATTATTAAATTGATTTAACTCATCAGTAAAACTAGAATTATTATCTTTAATTAAATCTATAAATTGTTCATAAAAACCATATTGAGCAAGAGCCCAAGCAATAATTTTTAATTTATCTTCATTTTTCTGATCATATAATTTATAAGTTATAATATTATGCATAATTTCACCTATTTTAGCATCACTTAATCCAGCTAAAGAAGTTTTTTTTCTACTTAAAATACTACTTTTCTTAGAATTAGATCTATATGAAGAACCACGACTTCGACTACTTGTTTCATTAAACATATTATTATTACTACTTAATAAAATATTCTGGTCAATCATTAATTTATCCATTATTTCATCTTTATTTTCTGGTTCAATTATATGCTGTATACATTTAAATATATAATCTTTATCAAATATATATACTGGATCTTCTAACATTTTAATTAGTAATTCAAAATAACCATTTTCTACTAAAAAATCCATAAAAACATCCTGAGGGAATAAATTGTCTTTATTACGATAAAATTTTTTAAATTCTTCACTTATTAATGTTTCATATACTTCATCTAAGTCACCATTTGCTATTCCTTCTATTATTAAATTATAATCAAATTCTTTTTTTTCTTGTACTCGAATTTTTACTTCTCTTAATGTGTCCCATACTTTTTTTATTGTATCTTTTTTCCAAAAAATAGAATTTGAAGACACTTTATCATTCTCTTTGTTTTTTTCCTCTTTTTCTTTTTTGATAATATCTTTTTTTTTTTCTTTTTTAGTTTTATCTTCTATTATTATATTTGGTTTATTTGATGGTTTTACACTTGTATTTATTGTTTTTCTTTTCATTTCATAATTATATAATAAATCTTTTATTTCTTTATTATTCATTATTTCATCTAAATTTTGAGGATTAGCACTTTTTCTTATTTTATTTTTATCACATTTAATATCATTATGATATGAAAAAGAGTATTTTTTATTTGTACTTGGAGTCATTGGACTTCCTGAAAATGGTAAATTTATTTTTTCTAATTTATTTTTGGATTTAAAATGATGCTTTTCATTTAATGTATTACTTTTTTCATTTATTCCCTAATTTATTCATTATTTTTTCTTACTTTTGGAATTTCCATCAAAAAATTTTTATTTTTTTAAATTATAGAAAATTATTTATTTATAATTATATGTAAATATAAAAAAATTTTAAATACTGAAATCAAGGCTATAGCAAATAAATATTATAAAAAAAAATAAAACTAATTACACTTTTTTATATATTAAAAAATTTATTTCTTTTCATCTTTTTTATCTTTTTTCTCTTCTTTCTTTTCATCTTTTTTATCTTTTTTCTCTTCTTTCTTTTCTTCTCTCTTATCTTTCTTATCATCTTTCTTTTCTTCTTTTTTATCATCATCTTCTAACAAATTATCAAAATCATCTTTTTTTTCTTGATTAGATTCTTCATTATCATCATCATAATCTTCATCATTTTCATCAAATTCATCACTTTCTTCTTCATATTCTTCTTCTTCTTCTTCAATTTTTTCTATTTCATTTTCATCACATTTTTCATTATTAAAATCATCTTTACAAGAAGGTAAAAAAATAATATTATTTTCATCAAGACTTTGTCTAGCATATGAATTAATAGGATTTAATTTTTCAATAGGAGTTAATTTTAAAAATATCATATAATGAACATAATTCCATAAATTATGTTTTGATTCTCTATGTTTATTAAAATCTTCATCTTTTTTTTCAACACCAGCTTTGGTATCATGACAAATAAAACAATGATTATATTTGTCCATAACTTGAATTCTTTCTTTTTCTCTCATTTCTGAGAAAGTCCCTAAAATGATACCAAAAACTAAATCAATCATAATAATAATACAAATTAAAAAGTAAGTTACATCATAAATTACTCTTGTAACATAATTTGTTACATTTCTTTCAAATGATATACGAACCATTTGATCAGCTGCACCACCACGAGCACGAATTCCTGCATCGATGTTTGTTAGGAAACAAAATACTAATGATGAACAGAAATTATCATCATATCCACTTTCTATTTCTCTTGAGAAATTTGAATTAAAGAAAAAAAAACCGATATTTGAATAAAAGTATACTAGACATATTAATAATAAAAATGTTGAACCTAATTCAAATTTTTGAACTCTTATTGATATTGCTATTCCTTTTAATGTTGGGTTTAAATTGACTATTGCTAGAAGGAAAAATGCATATACAATTTCTCCTCTTGTCATAACTGAACCAATGAAGCTTAATATAAATACATATATTAATGAATTTATATAATCTCTTTCATAAATTGATTCTACAAATATAATATACAATTTATTTAAAAATGTTAATTTATCTCTTTTAATTTTATATTGTTCACAATATTTTACTTTATCTAAATTATAATATAATGGAAGTTTTACTACTATCCATGATAAAATTAAAATACCATTTAGAGCAGTATATATATAACTTAAATAATCATAAATATTCCCCCAATTATCAATTGATTTATCAATAGCATCTAAAAATTCTTGTTTAATTGCAATTAAATTTCTTAATCTTCTTGAATTAGAAGGATGAATATTAGTATAACCTTTAAGAGTACATAACATAAAGATTAAAAATAAAACTGCATATAAATAAACAATTGTTTGAACATATATATAATCTAATTTCAAGAGATATTTTTTAAAACATGATACATTTGAATTTTTAAAATATTTAATTTCTTCTTTAAATACTATAATATTTTTTACTAATTCTGATTTTTTTGTTGTTTCATTTGTTCTATCTACTAAAAGTTCAAATTCATTTTTTGTAGTATCTGATAAGTAAATAATTTCACTTGGTACTGTAAAAATAACTTTTTGATTTCTTCTTTCTAAAGGTAATCTTACTTCAACAACTTTTGTAATTATTTCAAAGAATTTTATACAAAAATAATGTTCTATAAATTCAATATTTATTGATTTTTCTTTTTCATTTATTAAATTGATAGGAGCAACTTCATTATTATTTTTAACATTTTTACTAAAAATACCAAATTTTCTTTTTGATTCTACTTCACTTATTTTTTCTACTTGTTTAATCATTTCTTCTGCTTCGGGAGATTTTCTTTTAATACTTAATAATTTAATATATTTATAAAAATTATTTGCTAAATTGAATTCATCACTTTTTTTAAGTGATTCATTATGAAAATATTCGTTTTTGTAAAATTCATATATTGTATAATCGAAAGTAAATAAATTTTGTTCTATTTGTTTTTTTGAAAAATTAGAATAATATTCTGTATATTTTGAATCATTCTTTGTATTTTGATAAAAATATTTTTTTAATGTGAAAATAATAGTTGATAAAACTTTATTAATTGTTAAAAATTTCATAATAATTTTTTGAATTTCTTCATTTTTTTTTTGTTCTAGAATTGATATAAAAAAAGACATTAATAATAAACGAGTTTTAAACGCATATTTTAATACAATTGAATCATCAAATAAAATATCGTTGACAATATGAACAAAATTTTGAAAAATAAAAGCAGTATTACTATTTCTAAACTCATCTTTTTTAGTTTTATCTTTATCTAAAATTAAAATTTCTTCTTTATTTTCTTGTATTAATTCATTAAGTAAATTAATTATACAATATTCAATATCAAAATAATATTCTACATGTTCTTCTTTTCTTAATCTATTTGTTATGATTAATATTTTATGAAGAATACTTATTAAAAAATTTCCAAATGGCATTGTATCATTTTTATTAGTATCATTTTGATTTTCTTCTTTACTTAAAAATTCTACTCTCATAGTTTGATTCATTTTAATATTTATATTTTTAACAAAAGTAAATTCAAGACTTCTATAAAAAATATTTTGAAAAAAAGTATTATGATTTTCACAAAGAGTTTTAAATATTTTTATAATATTAAAAATTAAAATTTGATGTGTTTTAAAATTTTCAAAATCAATATTAAAATCACTAATAAATAATTTTACAATAGTAACATAAAATTGATTATTTAAATTTACTAAAAATCCTAATTCTTTAGATTTTTTTCCTCCTAAATTTTCCATAATTGCTTTTTGAGTTTCAAGAGTTTCAATTTTTAATAATTTATATAATAAAAGATAACATTCAGTTTGATATTCTTCTTCTTGACTTGATAAATAAATTAAAACACATAAAAACATTCTTCTAAAACTTACTTCATATTCCTGACAAATTTCATTTAAAGATAGAAAAAATGAAGAAATTTTACTTATTTTTCTTTTTTCTTTATCATATTCATTAAATATATTTTCTAATTTTTCATTTGATGTATCATCATAAATAAAATTTTGTTGTATTGATTCATTTGGTAATAAATTATTTTCTGTTGATTGATGTGTATGATTTAATATATTTGATGAAAAGATATTAAAATTATTTTTTTTTAAATTTGAAAATAAATTAACTCTTTTTTTTTTATTTATTTGACAAGGAACTGATAATAATTCAATTTCTTTTTGTATTTTATAAAAAGAAAAATTTTCAAGATCATTATAACCAAAATTTTCAATCATATTTAAAGAATTTGGATAAATTATATAATTTAAAAAATTTCTTTGACAAATATCATATAGTTCAGTATAATCAAAAGGAGAATATTTATTCCCATCTTTTAAATCAAAAAAATCTTTTAAAGTTTCTTTTTGACTTTCATTAGAAATAAAATTCTTTAAATCAAAATTATTAAATTCAACATTATTTTCATTATTTAAATAAGGTTTTAATTCAATTAAATAATTTTTAATATATAACAATTTCATAATAACTTGATAAATAAGTAAAATTCTATTTCCTCCACAATCATGGGAATAAGTAAAAATAGTTTTTAAAATAGAACTTAAAGGAATAAAAATTCCTTTTATACAATATCTAAAAAATTTATATAAATTATTACTATTTTTTTCATATAAATCTTTAATATATCCAATTTCTTTTTCCCAAATATGAATTCCTTCTTCTAAATCTATCAAATTTTCTTCATCATCAATATAATCTTTTTTATTTAAATAATAATAAAAAGTTAATGTTCTTGTTGGAAATTTATAATTAAAAACTAAAGGATTATTTTTAATATGAATGTATTTATCTTCATTTTCTCCAAAAGCATTTATATATTCATAATTAGAATGTTCTTGTTCTTCTCCATTAATAAATATTTTAATTAAATTTAAATCAGTTGTAATTCCTTCTCCTTGAATTCTAACACTTTTTCTTTTAATTGTTTTATTAGTTCTTTTTTTTCTTGGTGAGTCTTCGAATAAAAAATTTGAATCTTCATTATTAATTTTCATTGCTGCAGATTCTTTAAAAAAAATAGTAAATTTGTATTTTTTTAAAAATCTTAATATTTCTGTTCTATAATCTAAATCTATTGCTAAATCATTTAAATCTTTAAGAAACATATTTACATTAAGTAATTCTATTAAATTTTTTCTGTCTAATGCATCTGATGAATCAAATATTTTATTTATAAATACTAAAATTAAACATAAATTATCACTTGATATTGTTTTATAATTAATTGAATTTATTACTAATGAAAGATATTCTCTACATACTTTTTTTATTAATTTTGGATTATTTTGTTTTGTTTGTAAAACTAATTTACTTGTTATCATTAAAAATAAATGTATGAAATCATCATTAAAATTTTCATTTTCATTATTTTGATTTTTATCTATTTTATCTTTATCATTATTTTTAAATCTATCTTTAAATAAATTAAAATAAGAATATAAAGTTTTTAAAATATGTTTTGAATTACATATTATTTCATCAGATTTTGAAACAATATCAGCAGCATATTCAATTATTCTTAAAATATCTAAACAAAAAATTTTTGGAATTCTAAAAATTGCATTTAGAATAATATGACTAAATAATATATAACAATTATCACTATTATTTTCAATAAAATATCTAATAAAAATAAAATAATTAGATATAAAATCTTTATGTTCTTGATTATTTTCATCAAATTGAAATATATAAAATATTTTAGTTATTGAAAAATAATAATGTGATTTTAATAAATATGGTTTTATTTCAGAGTTTTTTGCCATTGTTAAAATTCCTTCAAGTGATTTTGATATTTCATTTATTAATTCTGAACTTTCTAATTCAATTGAATAATATTTTTCATAATTATTTTCTAAAAATATTGTATGCTCCATAACTTGTTTAAATAAAGTATGTTTTTCATATGATATTTTTAAAATATTTAAATAATTATTACAATTATTCCTAAATTTTAATAAAGATATATTAAAATTATCTTTAGGACTAACTAAAAATGTTAAAATTTTCATTCCATGATTAATAATTTGAATACATTTTTTTTTATTAAAACGTTCATTTCTTACATTAACAGTTTGAATTAATAAAATAGAATAAGAAATGTTAATAACAATTCTACAAATTAATCTTCCTAATTCATTTTTTTCAAATAAAAAGGTAACATTAGGTTCTTTATAATTTTTATCAGATAAAAGAAATTGAAATATAAGTTCATCATTATATGAATAAATAAAATAATGTATCATTTTAATAATAATTAAATAAAGTTTAATTTTTTGATTATATGTTTTTGCCTTTTTAAAAAATTCAAATCTTTTTTCTAGAATAAAACAAAGACGAGTCATTTGGGCAATATTAAATAAAGAAAAAACTGCCATTCTTTTAAAAATACTACAAATTTCAGTTATTGTACCATAAGCATCAAGACAAGTAATTTCTGAATTTAATAAATTTGAACAACATTCTATTAAAAAATTTATATGTTCTTTTGAATCAGGATATAATGATTTATTTATATCAAAAATACATTTTCTTTGAATTGGATTAAAATTTTCTAAATCGTATAATTTATATTTATCCATTTTATTTGTTTTTCCTCCTAAAAAAACTTTTCTATAAAAAAATAAAATTTGCTCATAAAAAACCCAATTTAAAGAATTATCTCTAAATTTAATAAATTTGAAAATATTATAAACAGTTTTGAAAGTAATTTTATTAAAAGCTTGAGGACAATAATATCTTAAAGGAATTTTTTTAATTTTCGAAGCAATTAAATTAAAATTTTTCAAACTCAAAAAAAAATTAGTGACAAGGAAATTTTCTTTAATTTCATATTTCGAATTTTCATTAAGTAAATTAAATTCATTAATAACTTCTTCAAAATTAAAAAATAAAAACTGATAAGAATGTTTCCCCAAAAACATAATATTAAAAAAAATCAAAGGTTCAATTTTATCCATAATTAATTTATCACTAGATTTAATCAATTCTTCTAATTTTCTATAAATTTGTTTTAAATCAATATGAGAATAACCATTATTTAATTCTTCACATTCACAAATTTGTAACATTTCCTTTTCAATTTCTAAAGGTCTTCCCATACCTTCTAAACCACATAAAATATAACAAAATTCACAAACGCAAATATCATCAACAACATATAAATGATTTAATCCTGTTTTATCACACCAATCAGTATAAGGGCAATCTTTATTTGTTTTAAAATCAGTTTTTTTTTCTTTTAAAGGAAATTTATGTAATCTTTCACCACAACCACAAATAATTTTTTCTGGTTCTGTTTTTATTCTTACTTGATGATTATATTTTTTATGACATTTTTCTATACAATTTATACAAATTGGATGTATTAAATTTATATCACATGTACTACAATAACCATATTTTATTGGTTCTATTGATGGTTTTATTCCATATTTTAATATGGGACAATCTACTATTTGTAAGAAACGTTTAACTATTAAATCTTCGTTTTTTTCTTTTTTTTCTTCTACTTTTTTATTCTTTTTTTCTATTGTTGAAAAACTCTTTTCTTTTTCTTCACTTTCTTCTTCTTCTTCAGATGATATTGAATTGTCGTTTTGAGAATTTATTAAATTATCATTAAATTCTTTGAATTTATCATCTGATTTTGAATATATGTTTATACTTTTGTTTGATATGTATTCGTTTTGGTTTGTGTTTGTGTTGTAATTTTCACTTATTAATTCATTGTTATTATTAATTTTGAATTCATATGAAGAACTTTTATCTTCAATTTCTGATATTTTCTTTGAATTTTCATCATTAAATATGTTTTTTATTTTTTCTTCATTTTCAAAATTCGACATTTTATTCTGACAAATTTTTTATTTTTCATATAACTTTCCTTTTGAAGATTAAATATTAAAAAAAACATTTAAAAAAAATAAAATCATAAAACACACAAAAAATAAAATATTAAAAAATTAAAAAAAATAAAAAAAACAAAAATTAAAAAAATGACAACAACAGAAAGAGGAGAAGAAATAAAAAAATTCATATCAACATTCAACGAATCATTAGGATTATCAAAAGAAAGAACAGGTCGTGCATTAGAAATAGAAAAATTCAGAGATGAATTTAATGATAAATTAAAACAAGCATATGTAACATTTAATGAAAATGTAAAAATAAAAAAAATAACTTATAGGCAAAAAAAAAATTAGAAATAGAAAAAAAAAGATCTTTAAGTCAAAGTGATCCAGATACATTAATAACAACAAAACCAAAAAAAAAAAAAGTAGAAATTGAAAATCCATTAAATCAAAAACCAAATCATTGGATTCCAAATTATTTTCATGCAAGATATTTTGAAAAATACAAAAAATTACATGAAGAACATGAAATGAACAATTGGGAAATAGTAAAATAAATTTTTATAAAACATAAAAAAAAAATTTTTTAAAATAAAAAATAATATAGTTAAGAATAAATCATATGGTACCAAGAGGATATGTTAAAAGTAGAGAATTACCTCAAAAAAAAGATATGTTTCCTCAAAGAAAACCAGGTGATTATTTTGATGATCATTTAAAAGATAATCAATTTATTTCTGCTTTAGGAAATTATGGTAAAACATTAATGAATACTTTTAAAAAACAAAATGAAAAAATGGAAAAAAATTTGAGAAAGAAAGAAGAATTAATTTGGGAATATAGACATTCTAAACCACCTCTTGATATAAATCCTTGGAAATCTAATTTACATGTTAAAGAAGAATTTTCTAGAAATCCTGCTGATAAAGTTCATTCTTTTAAAGTTGAAAGGAAAAAGAAATTTTTAATTACTGATCCTTTTAGAATTCCTAAGAAAGAAGGGGATTATTTTTATGAAAGACCTAGTAATGCTATTAATCATTTTTATTTATTATGAAATTTTATTTTTTTTTTTTGGTTTTTGTTATTGTTTTAATATTTGATTTTATATTTTTTTTCATTCTTTATTTTTTAAATTTAATTTTATTATTAAATAAAAATATCTTTTATTTTTTATTTTTTTATTTACCATTTTGAGAATATAATTTTTTAAAATTATTATATTGCATATTTCGAATTTTTTCTTCTTCTCTCATATTATAATCATCAATAAATTTTTGTTTAGAAAAAAGAGTATTCATATTTCTTTCATAAAAATTACTTTTAACTTTATCAGAATATAAATTATTTTTATTTAAATAAGGTTGAAAAGTACAACCTTCTTCATTTTGAATTTTTTCTTTAATTTTTTGAATAATAACAGGCTTATTTTTATATTGATTGTACAATTCTTCAATTTTTTCATAATCAACTAAAGTAACATCTTTATTTATTGAATTACATTGTTCATTAATTTTATTATTAATATCATTTATATATTTTAAATTTTTAATTCTTCTTTTTTGATCATCTTCATATAATCTTTTAAATACAGGAGAAGATAAATTAAAATTATTTAAATAATAATTTTCAATATTTTTTCCTGAGTTTACTTTTGGACTAAATGAATATTGTTTATTAAAATCTTTATCTAATTTTCCTATTAATTCTTCTTTATGTTTATCTTTTTTATCAAAAAATATTTTTTGTCTTTCTTCAAATTTTTTATTTATTTGATTTTTAAATTTTCCTCGAGTTGATTTTATTATAGGTCTAAATGATAATTTTTCATTTTCTATTTTTTCCATTTCATTGATTTTCATTTGTTTTTTATTTTCATATTTATTATTATAATTATATAATCTTTGATATACTGGGATTTTTTTTCTTAAATTTGGTTGAGAATTTACTCTTTTATTTATTGATGGTTCAAAAGTACATTTTTCATATTCTTCTCTTTCTTTTTTATCCCATGAAGTTTCTAATAAAATGGATTTTGTTTGATTTAAATTACTTGAACTATTATAATTTTCATCTATTGTAAATTTTGAATTTTCTTTTAGTGAATTTTGTTGTCTTCTTTTTGAAGTATTTGGTCTTCTAAAATATTTATTATTATCATTGTAATTATTATTATAATTTTCTATTTTTAATTTTGGATTTCGTAAACCTAAATTCCATTTATTTAATTGTTCTAATGTTTTTAATTTTATATTATGTAAAATTTTATCTATTATATTTTTTAATTTATTTAAAGCTTTTTCTTTATTATTTTGAAAATATTTTAATATGAGATTTAAACTAGAAAATTTTTGCTGTTCTTCATTCATATTATTGAAAAAATAAATTAAAGTTGCACACATAGTATTAATAAAATTATTATTCATTGTATGTTTATAAAGATTTAAATAAGTATTATACAAATATCCAAATGTATTATTATCAATCAATCCAATATCATATAAATAATTTAAAAAATAATTTAAATCATTTTCAGACATTTTAAAATTTAATAATAAGAAATATAAAATATAAAAACTATTCAAAAAAAAATTCCAAAAATTAATTAAAAATAATTATTTATTTATTAGGAATTAAATCAAGACATTCCCATAAAATAACAGAATTTCCTCTAATCATAATAGTACCTAAATCTTCATTTTCATTATTATTATTTTCATTATTAGAATTAATTTGAATTGCTTCTTCAAGAACTAAATTCATAAATTGATCATATCCTCTTAATTTTCCTGTTACAATTCTATTTGCATTTAATTTAATTCTTAATCTTTTATCTAAATAATTTTTTAAATCTGCACTATATCCTTGTTTACTTGCCATTTATTAATAAAATATTTTAATTATTTTTTTAATTTTTTAAATATTTTTTTTTTATTTAATAATTTATTTTTATTATTTTGTTATATTCATTTTTTTCTTTTGGTTCTTTATATTTTTTCATTTCATCAAATATTCTACTTAAATGGATTTTTTTTTTAATATCTTGGGGAGAATAATTTAAAAGTTTATCAATTAATTTTGAATGAATAATTGATTTGAAACTATTTGTATTATTTAATTTTTTATCATCATTATCTTTTTTTAAAGCATAAATAATTCTTAATTGTTGTTGTCTTTCAGGATTTGTATTAAAACTAAATTGATTATAAATTTTATCTTCTAATTTAATTGGATTATTCTCTATTTTTTTCTTACTCTTATCTTTTAAAACTCTATTAATAAAAGTAATATCTTTTTCATAATTTGAAATTGCATTTTCACATGAAGAAATTATATTATTAATATTATATCTTGCTTTTTCTAAAATTGTATTTATATTTTCAAATTTTTTTGGTTTAATATTCATATCATTTACTTCAGTTGAAAGAGTAATGAATGATTCAAAACAATTTTTAAAAAAGTCTAATGATTCGGTCAATAAGTTATTATTATAATAAAAACATTCTACTTCATCAAAAATATATTTTTCTTTTAATTTTTCATTATCTATATTATTTATATTTTTTAATTTTTCAATATAATGATAAAAATCATTTAATAAAATTTGAGGTAATAAAATTAAAATACCAATTAATTCTTCTAAACTTTTATTTATTTTAATTTGTAGTTTTAAAGATAGTGATTTAAAAGATTCTTTAAAATTTTTATGGGAAAAAATATTTAATTTAAAAAATGAAATATTGCTTTCTAAAATTTTAACTTGATCTTGAATAATATTAACTTGTGATTCAATATCTTTTTTATTTGAAGTATATTTTAAAAATTTATTTGAATTTTCATTATTTAATCCTATTTTATTTTTCCAATTATCACTAATATGTGGTTGATATTTTCTTATTCTTCTATAAAATTTTGATAAATAAAAATTTTGCTTTGTTGTTATTTTTTCATTTATTGAAATAGGATAAATTGTCTTAGTTGATTTTACTAAATTTATCTTTTTATTGTTTATTATATTTTTATTGTTTTTATTTGTCCTTATAAAAATATTTTTACTTTCTGAATTTTCTAAAGTATTTTCTTTTTCTATAGTTTGTAGAGATTTATTAGTTTTTTGATAAATTTGAGATATTTTTATATTTTCATTAGTTTTATTTTTAAATTCATATGATATATCATATATTAATTTTGTTATTATTGAAGAAGGTTCTTCTTCAATTTTTTTTTTTACTTTTGAAGTAATTGGAGGTAGTATTTTATTTATTGTATATTTACTTATAGAATTTGAAGAATCGTTTTTTGAATAATTTTTTTTTAATCTTATCTTAAATAAATTAATATCATGAGAATTCATATTATAAAATTCAATATATAGATAAATATATATTAAAAAATATAAAACAAACAAAAACGAAAATAAACTAAAATAAAAAATTAATAATTTATAATATCTTTTCTACATCCAGGACATTTTTTTGTCTTAATTATTTTATTAAAGCAATTTTTACAAACAGCCAAAGCACAACCACAATTAAAATTAAATAACTTAGAAGTAATATCAAAACAAATTTCACATTGAAAAGCAATTTGTTTACTACTATTAAAATGTTTATAACAAACAGGACAAATTGAACTTTTATTTTTATTATTTATATCATAAGTTAAATATTGTTTTGAAGAAGTACTAATTTCCATTGATTTTTGTTTATTTTCATTAATTAATTCATTTTCTCCAAATTTAATTTCTGGAATTTCCGGTTTTTCAAATTCATATGATTCAAAATTATTAATATTATTATTTATTGAAATATGATCTTTTAAAGAAGGAATATTTAAATTTTTTGAATCATCTTTACATAATAAACAACCACAATCTAATTGAATAATTGCTAATTCATTTTTACATTTATAACATTTTCTCAACTGAGAATCTTTTTGTAAAATATCATCAATAATATCATCTTTTAATTTAGCTTTTTCTAATAATTGAAACTCAATTTCTTCTTTTTTAAAATTTGCTTCTTGTCTTTCTTGAAATTCTCTAATTTGATTTTTTTTCCTTAAAAAAACAACAAAGAAAATAATTAAAATAACAACAATAATACAAAATAAAATAATAATAACAGTAACATTTTGACAATAACATTCATTATCTTCTAAAGTACATTTTTCTTCACAAGTTAAACAATTTCCTTTAGCATCATATAAAGCACAACCATCAATTGTATTTGCAAAATATGTAGAATTTAAACATTTACCTTCAATTAAAGTTAATCCTTCATTACAAATTACACAACCAATTTTATCAATACAAATTCTACAATTTTGATCATTACAATCATTACATTTTTTACTTACTTCATTATATAATTTTCCATCTTCACATATTTCACTTCTTTTTTTATCATTAAAACATGACATACATTCATATGATAAACAATCTGTTATTTTTCCATCAAAAATACATTTTTGCTCCATCAAATAGTAATTATTTTCACATAACATACATTTTGATTTTTGTGAAATCATACAATGATTTATTTTATTATTTGATTTTTCACACTTTTCATTTATTAATATGTAATTTTCTTTACATTTTAAACATTTTGATATATTTTTTTCATATGGATATGAACAAATTTTACAATTTTCTATATCACATTTGTAACATTTTCCTTCTATTAATGTGTAATTTTCATTACATTTTGTACAATATAATTTGCCTTCATTTATTTTTATTCCTGATAAACATTGATTTTCTTCATCTTCTTCTTCTTCTTTGTTTTCTGATACTTTTTGTTCTTCATTTTCATTTTGATTTATAATTTCTTCATTATTTTCTTTATTTTCATTATCATTTTTTATTTGATTTTTAATATTTTCATTTTCAATTATATTCTCATTCTCATTTTTATTTTCATTATTTTTATTTTCATTATTTTCATTATCCTTATTTTCAATATCCTTATTCTCATTTTCATTATTATTTTCATTATTTTTATTTCCATTATCCTTATTTTCAATATCCTTATTCTCATTTTCATTTTTATTCTCCTTATTTTCACTTTCATCTAATTCTTCTTCTTCAGTATTATTAGTAAAATTTACAATTAATTCATTAGAGTAACAAATTCCATTAATTAATGTATAATTAAACATACAAGAATTACAAGAACCATCTTCAGTATAATCACAATTAAGGCAAGATTTATCTTTACATTTTTCACATTTCCCTTCAAATAATCTATATCCAATTTCACATCTATCACAAAACCCTTCTTCTGTATTTCTACACATAACACAATGACTATCATTGCAATAATTTAAAGGCTTACAATTTAAAATTTCCATTAAAATATTTTCTTTACAAATTAAACAAGAATTCTCACATTTTCCATAAGTACAATTTTGTCCTAAGCAATTTTTATTACAACCATAACCAATAGAATAATAATTTTTATCGCATAAAAAATTATTATTTACAACAATATTTAAATAAGGATTCATAATACAATTTCCACTTTCTAAATTAAAACCATCAAAACATTTTTTACAACTTCCTTTTTTTTTATTAAGACAAATTTCACAACCTTTATCATAACATTCCCAATTTGTTTCATTACATTCACCATTAATTAATTCATATCCAGTTTCACATTGATCACATTTATCTTCACTACAAAAAATACAATGTTTAAATTCACATATACAAGTTTTTGTTTTTTCATCTAATTCAAAATTAATATTACATTTTTCACAAGCTCCATATAATGATGATGAACATTTAAAACAATTTCTATCATAACAAGGACATTCTCCATTTAATAATGTAAAATTTTCATTACATTCAATACATTCTAATGGAGAAGTTGATGATATTTTTTTACAATTTTTTGGAAATTTTATTTGGAATGGTTCATTTGTTGTGTCAAAAGCTTCTGATGGGAAATTTTGGTTATGGATTTTTTGATATAGGGATATTAAGATTATTATTATGAAATTATAGTTTTTATGCATTTTTTATTTTTTTTTTATTTTTTTTAGTTTTTTGTTTTTTTTTTATTCATATTTGATTTAAATATATATTAATTTTAGTATAAAATAGTAAATAAAATTAAGGATTTTTTTTTAAATTTTTTTTATTTTATTGAGAAAAAAAAATATTTTAAATTTTTTTTAATTGTTTTGTTGAATTTTTCTGTGATAAAGATTTTGGAATTTGTTTAATTAAATTTCTATTACTTTCACTTTTACTATTTTTAATAGAATTTGATGTATTATTATAAGGACTATAAGCCATTGTAGAATAACCTTTTTTAGATATTGAATATCCAAGATTACATGCAATACAATCATGTTCTTTTTTATTAGAAAGTATATTTAAATTTGAATTATTTTTTGATTGAGATTTTGATTTTTTTTTTTTTATTAAAGAAGATTGATTTGATGTATCAATTTTACTATTGTTGATATTACTATTATTAAAAGTATTAATAATATTATTTTCATTTTCTGGAATTTCAAATGATATTTCATTTATAATTTTTAAAGGAAGAGGTAATTTAAATTGTTTATAAAAATTACTATTTATACTTTTTTTAAATTCTTCAAAATTTTTTCCATTTTTTGGATTTGATTGTGAAAGAATACAATATTCTAAACCAATTAAAGTTTTAGATAAATCATCAACATGATTTACATAATATGATATATCAAATAATTCTTGATAATATGAAAATTTATGTGATAATTCATTTACAAAATAAAATAATGAATCAATTAATTGTTTATATGTATTATTTAGATTTTTTAATTTCTCATTTTCATCTTTGAGAAATTTTAAAAAGTTATCATCTTGAATATTTGAAATATTATCATTTGAAAAATTCATTTGATTTTTTGAATTTTTATTTTCAATATTTGATAAATTATTATTATTGAATGTATAAAAGTTATTATTATCATTTTTATTATTAATTTTATCATCATCAGCACTTTCGAATTCTTCAAATTCACCATATTCATTTTCACTTTCTTTTTCTATTTCATTTTGATTTAATTTCATTTTAATTTTTTCTTTATCATTAACATTATCATTTGAAATATTATTGTTTATTTTTTTCATTCTTTTATTTTGATTAAATAATTCATTATCATCTTGATTAGAATTTCTACTTTTATTTATATTGTAATTATTTAAATTACTAAAATCATTTGATGGAATTCTTGAATGAAATTGAATACTATCTTTATTAGAAGTATAATTTTCTCTTATATAATTATGAATATTTAAATATGAATTATTATTTCCAAATGGATTTAAATATGTACTTCTTTTTGCTAATTCAATTTTTTTCATTTTATTTTTCGTCAAATCTGACAAAAAATTTGATAATGCTTCTGTACCATTTCCTTTTTTAAATATAATATTTTTTGAATTTTGTAAATTTGATTTATTATTATTCAATGTTTGATTTGTCATTAATGAAACATTATTATTGTCATATATATTATCATTTATATCATATTTTAAAAAATTATTGTTATAATGTGGAATTTTTAAATTATTACAATCTGTATTTATTTTATTATATGAATTATTTTCTGAGTCAGAACTATCATAACTTATTCCTATTTTTTTTAAATCTTTTTTATAATCAAATGTTGTATTTGTAGTTAAAATAGGAGTGTTATTAATTTTATTTTTATTTAATTTATTAAATATATTTGAAATATAATTATCATTTTGAGAATTATAATTATTATTATTTGAAATTTCACTTATTTCTTTTTTATATTGATTATAGTTAATTGAAGGGTAATTATCTTTTGGATTTTTTTCTTCTAAAAAATAAGTAAATTTATTATTTCCATTTTGGAAATTCATTTTAAATAAATTAAAAAACAAATATTAAATATTTTATATATTTTAAAACTCATTTATAATTTTATTTTTTATTTTTTTTAATCCCTAATTTCAAAACAGAAGTTGTATAATTTTCATCACCTTCATTTATTAATACATAAGAATTATTAGGTTTAATATTTTCAACTATAATTTTCATAGTATCTTCAGATAAATTTGATAAATTACATTTATTAGTAAATAATAAATCAACAATATCTTCCAAAGCTTTTTTATGTTTATTTATAATTATTTTATTTTCTTTATTCTCTAATTTTAACTTTTCTTTTTCTTCATTTAATTGATTAAATTTGTTAACATATAATTCAGTGTGATTTAAATATTTTTTCTCAAAACGTAAAAAATAATCAGACCAAATAAACATAGTTTTTTCATTAAAATCAATATTTCTATTATCATTTGGATCATAAATTGGATTAATATATTCACTTTTATTATTTAAAACATCAGTCCAAACTGAAACAGTATTTTCTTGAGCTTTAAATTCATCTCTTTCTTTATCAGAATTAAATAAAAAAGTTCCATATTTCCCATTATTTACTTCTTCAGCTAAAAATTTAAGTAAATTAACATTAAATTCAAATTTATTATAATTCTGAATGACAATTTGATAAACAGCATCTAACCATTGAATAAAAATAGGAGATTTTTGTTCTTGATTTCCAAAATTTAAATCAATATCTTCATCATGATAATAACCATTTCTAAATCCAAATAAATGACCAAAACTTAACCAATCTTTTTCAATTAAATTAATAAAACCTTCAATTGTTCTATATCTTTTATCAAGTATAATTTGGCATAATGAACATAATTGTGATGTTCTATCCCAACCATCACTACAATGAATTAATATTGTATAATTTTGTTTTATTGATTGGCAAATTTTAAATGAAGAAGATATCATTTGAAAAATTGTATTATACCAATTTGAAGTATCTTTTACTTTATTATCATTATTAAAAATATATTGATAAAAATTATTATATGCGGAATTAAGTTGATGTATATTAATCATTTCACAAAATATAACATCCATATTTTCAATTTCAGGATAATTTTTTACATTTTCATATCCTCCTCCTTTAAAATAATTAGCACATGCATTTAAATATGGTCTTGCATCGTATATTAATAAATTTTTTGTTTTTCTAGATATTAATGTTAATAATTCAACATCTTCATCACATTTATTTGAAGTTACTCCAATTTTACATTGTGAACTTCTCCATATTGAAGCACCGTTTCTTTTGTAATAATATGTTAATACTGGAAATCTATTTCTTGTTCTGAAAGATGCACAATATTCAATATTTTTTTTTGATATTAATTTTGGGATTAGTAAATATTTTGGGTATGATGAACATATTTTATAATCTGAATTATCTAAAATTTGATAATCATTTAAATTTAAGCCCATTGATTCAAATTCTTTTTTAAAATTATATATTTTCCAACCATCTATTTTGAAGTTGTTTTCTTTTTTTTTTTTGTAGAATAATGCATAATTTTTGTAATTTATAGTTAAATTTGGAAGACAATATATTTTTAAAATGTCTAAAAAATCATTTATTTCATCTATGTAAAATTTTAATAATATTTTTCTATTATCTTTTGTGTTTATTTCAATTATATTACATTCTTGTCCGAATAGTCCTTTTTTAATATTATATTTTATTATATTAAAAAATGAAAATTCATAATAATGTTTATTATATGGTAAATTTTTCTTTTCATCAAATTTAATATTCATAATATAATCTTTAACAATTATTATTGCATTATATTGAATTGTACTATTATATAAATAAATACATTGAAAAGTTTTAATTGGATGTTTTATATTATTTGATAAATCAATATCATATAAACTTACTTTTGAATTTTCTGCAGATAATTTTTTAACTTTTCCATATTGATTATTATTTTCTTTATTTTCTTTAGAAAAGTTATCAAAAACAACAAAACCATCTTGATTAATAGACCTCATACTCAAAATTTCAAATTCATCATCCATAATATTAATTAATAATAAATTATAAATCTTTATTTCAAAAAAAATAAAAAATTAAAAAAAAATATATAAAAAAACTATAAAAACTCATAAAAATAATAAAAAAAATGTCTCAAAATTCAGAATTAAACGACCTTCTCCAAATTGAATCAAACAAACATTGCATAGACTGTAATGCTGAAAATCCAAAATGGGTATCAATAAACAATGCAGTATTCCTATGTTCCAATTGTGCTAAAATTCACAAAACACTCAATCCTGAAATTTCAACAATAAAATCATTAGAAGTAGATGATTTTACCCCAGAAGAAATTTCCTTATTAAAAATTGGTGGAAATGATCGTTTTTTAGCATTAATGACAGAATATGAAATAACACAAGATCAAAATAAAGAATTTAAATATCATTTAAAAATATGTGAATATTATAGAATGTTACTTCAATGTGAATTACAAAAAGATTTTAATCCAGAAGCTTATGAACAAGCAATTAAAATTAAACCTTCTCCTGAAATTGCTTTACAATTAATGGATAATATTAATGAGAAAAATATTAATTATAATCAATCAAAATTAGAAATTGGATTTAATAATGTTTTAGATACTTTTAGTTCTGTTTTTAATTTTGTTGGTTCAAAAATTCAAGGTACTGCTCAACAATTAGGAATTAATGAGAAAATTAAAAATTTTGGAAATGCTGTTAAGGAAGGATATAAAAATTTTAATGATAATCATCCTGGCATTAAAGCTGCACAGGATAAAGCAGTTGAAATTGCTTCTAATGCTGGGAATTTTGTCGTTGAGAAATCAAAAGAATTTTATAATTCGGAAACTATACAAAATATGGCTCATAAAGCTGAGGAACAATATATTGCTTTGAAGGAAAAAGCTAAAAATATGATTTCTAGTAATATTATTAACAATGTTTAAATATTTTATTTTTTTTATTAAATTTTAATTTTTTATCATATAAAATAATTTTTTTTTAAAATTATATTTTTTATTTTTTATTAAGTCATTATTCACGTCATCTAAAAATATTTATATTACACATCTTTATACATTAAATTATTTAATATCAGTATAATTTAAGATATAAAATCAAAAATTTAATTTAATATTTATAAAATGAATTCATCCTCCCCTGAATTATCGGAAATAATTCAAATTCCATCAAATAAAATATGTATAGATTGTAATGCTGGAATTCCAACTCATGTTTCATTAAACAATTCAGTTTTCGTCTGTGATAAATGTTTGGAAATCCATAAAAAACTTCCTTCAAATATTTCAACACTAAAATCCTTATCAGAAAATTTCTCTGCTGAAGAAGTAATAATATTATCAATAGGAGGAAATGCACGTTTTAATGCAGTATTAGCAGAATATCAAGTTACAGCATCATCATCACCAAATAAAGAATTTAAATATTTATTAAAAATTACTGAATATTATCGTAATCTTTTAAAAGCAGAATTATATAAAGGTGAAAATCCTCAACATTATGAAGAAATTGTTAAAAAGAAACCAAGTCCAGAAGAAGGATTACAATTAATTGATGCCATTAAAACAGGAGAATTTTTAGAACAAGTTAAAGAAGGATTTAAAGATGCTTTTAATAAAGTTACTTCTATTTTCCAAGCCATTGGAAGTTCTATTAAAGATAAAATGCATGAGAAAGGTTATGATAAGAAAATTGAAGAAACTTCTCAAAGTATTAAAGAGAAAGTTGATAAATTTAAAGCTGATCATCCTGAAATACAACAAACTGCTCAAAAATGTGCAGAAAATGTTAAAAAAGCACAAGATTATATTGTGGACAAAACTAAACAAGCTTATAATTCTGAAACTTGTCAAAATTTAATTAAGAAAGCTCAAGAAGAATATAATAATGTTAAAGTAAAAGCTGAAGAAATTTATAAAGAAAAAACTAAAAAGTAAAAAAAAAATAGTATAATTTAAATTTATCAAAAAAATTATTATTTGGTTTATTTATTTATTTGAGTTAACATTCATTTAAAAATTTTTTTTTTAAATATATTCAAACAAAAAACAATAATTTTAAATTAAAAAAATGAAATCTAATACAGGTTACATAGACTTAAACAATTATATAGACAAAAAAAAATGTACAGGATTAAACATAGACGGTGACCCAAATGTAAGTGGATTATTTGGTGGAGGTGTACCAGTAAAATCATATGAAGAAGATCCAGAATTAATAATAAACGTTTTCTTTAATGAAAAAGTAAATATTTCTCATTTTTTATTTGAAACTGGAATGAATAAAAAAGAAGCTCCTGAATTAGTAAAAATTTTTTCTAATAATGGAAATATTGATTTTTCTGATGCTGAAGATTTAAAAGGAACTGAAGAAATTAACTTAGATGGTAATTTTGGGAAACAAATTCCTGTTAAAATTGCTAAGTTTACTAATGTTGATAATATTTCTTTTTTTTTTAAAAATGATTCTGCTAGTTTTATTCAAGTTAATAATATTCAATTTTTCGGTTGTCCTAAAGGAGGGAATATTAACTTTTCTGAAATGAAAAAAAATCCTGTTTCCTGAGGTAGGAAAGGATGCTAAGTTAACTTAGTAGATTTTTTATTTTTTATATTTTTATTTTATTTATTTATTCTTTTTTACGTGAGGAATGTGATTTTAAAATAATAAAAGAAATTACATTCTGAAAATATAGAATTAGTAAATAAAAAATTAAAATTAAATATGAAATTTGATTTTATAAAATTAAATTAAATAAAAAATTTTATATAATTTTATATAAATATTCAAAATAAAAAAATCCAAAAAAAAAAAAATATCTCAAAAAAAACATATAAAAAAAAATGAGTTGGAACGACTACATAACAACAAAGCTCTTAAACGTAACAGATGCAAATGGTCACGTAATAGTAAACGCAGTAGAGCAAGCAGCAATAATAGGTAATCAAGACGGAGCAATTTGGGCAGCAACACAAGGTTTTGTAATAGGAACAGAAAAAGTAGAAGTTGAAGGAAAAGGTCAAATTGAAATGAATGAATTTCATAATATTGCAGATGCTTTTGCTCATAATGGTGATTGTACAAAAGATGGTGGAATTAGATTAAGTGGTGTTAAATATTTTATGATTAATTTTGACAGTGAGAAAAAAACTATGTATCTTAAGAGACAAGGTGGTGGTGCTGTTATTGCTTTGACCAATTTGAGTTATGTTATTGGAACTTTTAATACTGAAAAAATGATGACTAAGGATAATGTTCAAGAAAATCAAAATAATGGTTATTGTGCTAAAGTTGTTGAAGAACTTGCTCAACTTCTTATTAGTATGAATTATTAAAAGTTTGTTTTTTCTTTGGATATTTTATTTAAGTAGTTTTTTAATAATAAGAATATTTATTATGATGGAAAAATTATTTTTTTATTATATTTTTTATTTCTTTTTAAATAATTATTGTTTATTATAAAAAAATAAAAAAACTTTCATTCAATTACCTTTTAAAAATAAAATCTAACCTTAAATCAAAAAAAATTTCAAAAACAAAAAAAATAAAAAATAAACCTCATTTTTAATCATCTAATTCATAAGGTTTCAAAATTTTAGTATTATAAGTTTTAGTAAGATCATACCCATAGGTCTTAATCATTTTCCCTTTACTTCCACTAGAATTATCAAAAATTTTACTATTTAACTTTTTTTCCTTACTAAAACTTTTATTACTTTTACTACTACTACTACTACTACTACTAGATTTACTATTAGAATTAGATTGATTAAGATTAAATTTAATATTTTTAATTGGTTTATTTAGTACAATATCAGGCGCTGATTTCCTTGGTGCAAATTTACTTATTTTTTCTTTAAATTCTTTTAATGCTTTATCATCAGTTATCATTATACTTTTAATTCTATTTTTCCTAGTAGATAAATCATCTAAATTTAATTCTCCTATATTTTTTTCTATTTTTTTAACTTCTGATATTAATCTCATTTTTAATTTTTTTTTTTGATGACGTTCAGTTGGTATTATATTAACATTTGCACGAGTTGCATTATCAAAATTTCTGGCTTTATCAAATTTATATGAATCACTTAAAATAGATCTTCCAAAACTCATATTATGATTAAAATATTTATTAATTACATCTGAAAATGAATTTTCTTTTTTTTTCTTTAATCCTTTCCCAATTTGTATACTTGTAATTCTAGGATGATTTTTTTTATTATTAGGATTTTTTATTATTTTATTTCCTTTTACTTTAATTAAATTTTTACCTTGGAAAGGGAAATAATCATTTGGTGATAATAAATCACTCATATCTTCTTTATTATTTTCTATATAATAATATATTGATTCATCATTTTTTGGGTCTGCATTTTTTAATATGTCAATTAATTCTTTTTTATTTTTTAATTTTATTACTCTTCTTCCATTATACATTAATTGTTCTTCTGGTTTTTTTTTGGATTTTAATCTCATTTTTTTATCTTTTTTATCCATTAAATCATCTAAATTGTTTTTTTTATTATTTTTTGATATTGATGTATTTATTCTATTTTTACTTATATCATTTAAATTTAATTTTTTTCCTCCTCTTAATTTTGATTCGTTTAAATTTGAAGGATCTTTTATTACATTTACAAATTTATTTTTCTTATTTTTATTACCATCTGTATTTAATCTATTTTTTAATCTTTCTTCTTCTTCTTTTCTTTTTCTTTCTTCTTCTTCTTTTTTTAACCTTTCTAATTCTTTTAATCTATCTTCTTCTTCTTTTTTTTTTCTTTCTTCTTCTTCTTTTTTTAACCTTTCTAATTCTTTTAATCTATCTTCTTCTTCTTTTCTTTTTCTTTCTTCTTCTTCTTTTTTTAATCTTTCTAATTCTTTTAATCTATCTAATTCTTCTTTTTTTTTTTTTTCTTCTTCTTCTTTTTTTAATCTATCTAATTCTTCTTTTCTTTTTCTTTCTTCTTCTTCTTTTTTTAATCTTTCTAATTCTTTTAATCTATCTTCTTCTTCTTTTCTTAATTTTTCTAAATTTTTTAATCTTTCTAATTCTTCTTCTTCTTTTCTTTTTCTTTCTAATTCTTTTAATCTATCTTCTTCTTCTTTTCTTTTTCTTTCTTCTTCTTCTTCTTCTTCTCTTTTTTTTCTTTTCATTTCTTCAATTTTTTTCCTTCTTTCATCTTCTCTTTTTTTCTTTTCTAATTGTAATTTTCTTCTTTTTTCTTCTTCTTCTCTTCTTTTTTTTTCTAATTCAAGTTGTCTTTTTCTTTCTTCTTCTCTTTTTTTTTTATTTTTTTCATCACTCATTTTTTTTAATTTATTAATTTCATCTTCTTCAATTTTTTTAGCTCTTTCTTTCTTTAATCTAATTTGTTCTAATCTTCTTCTTCTTCTTTCATCTTCATCTTCAGCATTTTCTTCTTTTATTTTAATATAACTTAAATTTCTAATTCCATTCATATTTTTTTCTGAAATTGCAGTTCCATTAAAAAATTCATCATATGAAATTGTTCTATTTCTATTTTTTAAATCATTTATCATACTTTGACTTTCTAAACTATAATTTCTTTTTTCTCCTTCCCAATCATTTTCCATATTATTCATATTACTTAATGCATTTTTTTGATCTTCTGATAAATCTTTTATTTTTGTAATTGATACTTTATTTTCTTTATAATTTCTATTTATTAAAGTAAAAATTTTATCTTTTTTTAATTCATATGTATTTTTCTCTTTTTCATCACAATCAATTTCAAAAAAAATTCCATTTATATAATGTGATGAAGTAGAATAAATTAATTTTATTTTCTTTTTTAAATTTATCTTATATAATCTTTCATAAAATTCAAAAGTTGTTTTAGTAAAATTATTTTCATTAGAAGGAGAATATCTTAAAAGTAATTGTTCTCCTTTATTATTACTTAATAAAATAAAAATTTCATTATACCTAACAGCTAAATTATCAATTTTAAATCCATTTTTATTATAATAATGAACTTGATGTATTCCAAATTCATTAATTACTAAAATTTTATCTTTATAAGTTTTAATAACAATAATAGTATTCCCACAGAAAATATCTCTACAATCATTTCCAATATCAAATTTTTTAATATTTTGATTTTTATTATTATAATAATTTAAAATATGTTTTTCATTTTCTTTACAATAAATAACACAATCATTACCACAATTAAATAATCTAACTTTATTATCAATAATTTTTGGTTTACCTCCGAAATAATAACCCCAAATATATAAATTATTATTAAAATCTCTTCCACAACAATGTCTAAATCCAGAATAAATATCAAAAATTTTTAAAGAATTTAATTTTTTATTTATTGTTGGTGTATCATAAAAAACATTTTCATTATTTCCATATAAACCATATTCATTTATATCATTTCCAAAAGTGTAAATTTGACTATTATTTGTTATACAATGAATTACTCCTTCACACATTACAATTTTTATTATTTTATTTCGAATTGGAGAAAAATAAAATGTTGTTATTGGTTCTGATTTTAAATATCTTATTTCTTTATTGTCATCATAGAAATTATTATTTGATGACCAATGTAATATTAATGAATTACTTGATTGAGTATTAAATAATGCAAATGCTATATTTTGAGAATAGGATATTAAGTTACAGTGATCGTATTGAGATATGTAACTTGTGTTTATGAAGTTTATTAATGGTTGTGAATGTGGTGTTATGTAAAAGATAAACTAAGTTTTTTTTTTGAAAGGTTAGATAATATATTTTACATTTTTTCTCATTTTTTTGTGTATATTATTTTTTTTTGTTTTTTGTAATTTAATAAATTTAATAAGTTAATTTAACTTCACTTTTTGAATATAAATAGTTTTAAAAATTAGAATAATATAAAACAAATAATAAAATAAATAAATAATAAAATATCTTCATTTTTTTATTTTTCTTAAAATAAGAATTTTGAATATATAAAATATATATTATTAAAAAATTCATGTATATTTAAAAAATATATATATTTATATCTAAAATATTATATCAATTAATTATTTTTTCTTTTAAAACTTACTTAACTCTTTAAATATTCCTTTTTATAGAAATTTATATGCATCAATATCAACATAAAATAAATACTATGAAAAAAAATAATGAATTAAAAATCAAGAAACATATCATCATTATTTTTAGATAAAAACTCATTTAATTCTCCACTTGATGCAATTAAATTATTTCTCATAAAATGAATAAAAGGCACATCAGTATAATTTAAATCAATATCTTTTAAATTTTTTTCAAATTGATAATATCCTTTAATTTTCAATTCTAACAAAGCATCAAAATCAAATCCTTGAAAAAATTTTTCACTTTTAATCTTATTAAAATTATTAATCCTCTTCTTTGGATTTTTATGTAACAACCCAATTAACAATTCATTAAAACTTTCATTATTAGAATCATTATTAGGAAAACTAATTTTTTTATCAGTAATTTCTCTATAAATTTTCTGAGCATCTTTCTCTTCATAACCAAATGGAATTTTCCCATAAAACATTTCATAAAGTATAATTCCCATAGACCAATAATCAACAGAAGTATTATAATTTTTCCCTAAAATAATTTCAGGAGCCATATAATGAGTAGTACCAATAAAAGTATTTGTATAATCTTTTCCATTTGTATCTTTGGCAACACCAAAGTCAATTACTTTTAAATATCCTGTATATTCTAACATTAAATTATCTGGTTTTAAATCTCTATGAATTATTCTCTTTTGTTGTAAATATGATAATACACATGTTAAAGATGCTCCATAAAATTTAACTTCATATAAATCGTTTTTTTTCCTACCTGGGAAATTTAAATATTTTCTAAATGTCATACCATCTACATATTCCATTAAGAAAAATAAATAGTCTTTTGTTTTAAAGGTATTTACTATTGAAACTATGAAAGGATGATCTACTGAATACATAATATTTTTTTCATTAATATATAAATTTGCCATTTTTTTCATTTGATTCATTGCTTTAATATCTGCAGTTTTCATAGCATAAAATCTTTTTTTATTATGAACTAAATATACTTTACCATAAGCACCACTTCCTAAATCTTTAATATAATATAAATTATCAAGTGTCATTGTAATATCTTTCATTCTAAAATTTAAATGATTGAAAATATTATCTAAACCAACAATTTTATCATAATTTTCTTTTTTAATATAATAACATTCAGTTTTAATAACATTTGCAATAAAATTTGCTTTTCTAGTATAAGCACCTTTCTGTGAACATATATCACCAAAGGAATGATTTGGCTCTAAAAATTTTAATGTTTTTGTACCAATTTTTATTTCAACATTACCATTTTTAATTATATATAATTTATCACTTGTTGGTCCATCTTTTAATATAATATCTCCTTTTTTAAATGTCTTTAAATATAAATTATTTGATAATTGAAACATTTGTAATGGAGATAAAAATTTAAATAAAGGAAGTGGTTTTAATAAATTTAATCTATCCATTAAAGGAATTTTTACTTCTGTTGATGGTAATGTTAAACTTTTTTCTATATCACTCCATAAACATTCAAAAGTTAAACATTCATCTCCTAAAAGATAATAATTTAAATCATTTTGTATTGTTATTGATTTTATAAATAATTCTCCTTTTTCAATTAAACTTCCTTTATTTTTTTTATTATCATTATGATTTCTATTTGAATTATTTCCTGAATTATAAACTGAAGTATTATTTGAATTTGGATTTGTACTTATATTACTTTGATGAATTGATTTATCATTTGAATAAAATTTTATTATTGATTGATATATAATATTACCTATATGATCCTTTATAGTATTTGATTTATGAGGATATTTAAAAATAGTTCCTGAAATAGGAATAATAATTTTTTTTTCTTTAGGTGTCATAATAATATCATTAAAATAAAATTTAAGTTGAAAATTATTAAATAATCTTGATTTATTATCCCCATATTCAAAATAACTATTTAAAATATCATTTCTTTTAATAGCTCTTTCAAAAATATGATAAATAATATTTTTAACAGCATTATCTCCTAAAATCATTAATAAATTCTCATAAGAAATATTTAAAATAACTGAATCACTTAAAGCTGTATAAGCATATAAAGATTCAATTTGATTAAAAATTCCAATTTCTCCAAAAATTTCCCCAGGATAAATTTTTTTAACAATCATATCTCCTTTAGAACAAATAACACTTCCTTCTAAAACAACATAAATACAATTATTAAATTGATCTTCTTCAATAATTAAAGTTCTTTTATCATATTTAACTTTATTACCTAAATCTGCAATAATATCTAATTTATCTTTATTAATCCCATGAAAAAAAAAATGATTATTCAAAAACTCCATTTTTAAATTATGTAAATTAATATAAAATTCTTCTGCTATTTTTTTATATTGTTCAATAGGTAATTTAAATAAATAACATCTTTCAACTGTAATTAAAAAACAATTTTCTTTACAATTTTTAATTAAAGCACTTGTGCCAATTCCAGATAATTTATGTAATTCATATATATCTCCATCAATTGAATAATTTAAAGTTCCTTTTTCAATCATATAAAAAAAATCTTCTGTTGGATTTTCTTTTGAAAAAATTATCACTTTAGATTTAACTCTTATATATGATGTTGTATTTATTATTAAATTTATTGTAGCATCATCCATTTCATTAATTATTAATTCTTCTTGTAATAAAATTTGTTTTAATGTATTTATTTGTTTTTCTGTATAAGGTACCATTATTTCTTCTATTTCAGAATGACGATTTTTATTATTTTTATCTTGTATTTGTTCTTTTGTTGATATTGATTCTGAATCATTTATTGATATTTTTTTTTTATCTTTTATTTCTTCTTGATTTATTTTTAATACTTTTTTAGCACTTATTTTATGTGCTGGTAATTTATTATATATTTCTTTATATTTAAATTTAAAATTTGATAAATCATATGTTCTATTATAATTCATTGTTGAACGACTTTTTTTTCCTCTTCTTTGAATATTTGTATGATTTGTATATTTATTTGTTAATTGATTTAATTGATTTATTGATATTGAAATTGACTTTCTTCGATTTTGATTTGATTGATTTGATACTTTATTTAAAAAAGATTTTTCACTTTTATTTGTTTGTTTTTTTTCTGCATATAAATGTTCATTTTTTTTATTTTCATCTGTTGAATCATTTAACATTTCTATACTTTTTTTATTATTTAATATTCTTTCTTTTGATATATGATTGTTATGATTATTTATTGAATCATCTTCAAGTCTTATTGTGTCTATATTATCATATTTTTCAAATGAATTCTGTTTTGATTTACAACAAAATGTATTAATTACACCCATTTATTTAAAATTATCTGAGAACTAATTTAATTTTTATTTTTTTAATATATAATGTTTCATTTTTTTTAATTATACCATTGATATAAATCATATTTTTTTTAATTTATTACTATATATATTAAATATTGGAATATATATATCTTCAAAACTTATTTTATTTTTTTAATATTTTTTTTTAAATATCATATACTAATTATTAAAATAATAATATATTTTGGATAAATTATTATAATTTCAAATAATTTTTATTTAGAATAATATTATTTTAAATATAAAATTTTTTTTTCATTTTTTTCATTTACACCCTTTCATTTATTTTCGATATTCCATATAAATAAAAAAAAATATTAGAAATATTACATTATAATAATTAATAAAAAAAATAAACAACAAAAAATAAAAAAAAAATCTTAAAATTAAAATCAAAAAATAAAAATGAATTATGGCTTAATTCAAGATTCAGAATCAAAAATTTCTCCAGAATCTTCTGACGAAAACGAACAAACCTCTTTACTAAATAATAACAATGCTTATTCAGAAAACAAAAATTTAATATTTGCAAACATATCAAACATCTCATACAAAGAAAAAAAACTATCTCAACTTTATTTAATAAGCACAATATATTTTTTATTTGTAATTTTTGAAATAATAGGAGGTTACTATTCAAATTCAATATCATTAATGTCAGATGCTGCACATTCATTTTCAGATTGTTTTTGTTTTCTAATATTTATAGTATCAATAATAGTAACTCAAAAGGGAACAACAACAGAAATGTCATATGGTTTTCATAGAGGTGAAATTATAGGAATGTTACTAAGTGTTACTATAACATGGGGTCTATCAATTTGGTTAATTTATACTTCAATTTATCGTTTATTTAATCCACAAAATGTAAATGGTTTAATTATGTTTTTAATTGCTTTAACTGGGTTAATTTTTAATTTATTAATGGGAAATTTATTAATTTATTTAGAAATTGGACATAATATTAGTTTTTTAAAGGAAGAAGGTTGTTCTGGTCATAAACATAATTATAATGAATTATCATGTAGAAATATAAGAGGATCATTTAAACATATAATTGGAGATTCTATTCAAAATTCTATTATTATTATTACTGGTATTGTAATTTATTTTTTCCCAAAATATAAACATGCTGATCCAATTTGTACTTTAATTTTTACTGCACTTGTATTATATAATGCTTATCAAAATTTATATGGTTGTATTGTTATTTTAATGGAAGGTGCACCACTTGATATTAATATTGATAAAATTGAAAATGATTTATTAAATATTAAAGGAGTTATTGAAGTACATGATTTACATATTTGGTGTTTAAGTATTGGGAAAATTTCTATGAGTTGTCATTTAATTACTAATGAACCTCAAAATAGTTTAAAAATGGCTAGAGAGATGATTAAGGATAAATATAAAATTACTCATACTACTATACAAGTTGAGTTAGATGATCATAAATTTGAACATAAATGTAAGTTTGATATTCATAAATAAAAAAAAATTTTTTTTTTTGGGGTTTTAGAAATAAAAAAATAGATGTTTTTTAATTGTTTTTTTTTTAAATATATAAATTTTTGAGTTAATTATTAGTTTAATTTATTTAATTTTTTTATTTTTAATTTTTTATTTTGGATATTATTATTTTAATTTCTATATCTCCATTATTATTTGCTGAAATATAAAATGAATAAATAGAATATAATTCATAAAAAAAGTAAAATTTAGGATCATTTTTTTCTTTTAGTTCTTTTAGAAAAATACATTTATATTCATTTTTATTATTTTCTTTTAATAAAATTGAAACATTATATTTTGATTCTTCTACAATTTGAAATTCATTTTTAGATTTTCTTATTTGAACATCAAATCTTATTTTATGTGGTTTAACTTTTTCAATATTATAATAAATCTTTTCTCCATTTTGTAAAGTTATTTTATCATTATATAATTTATCATCATTTTTATGAATTATTTTTTCTAAAATTATTTTTTCACTTTGTACAGTTTCAAATATAATTTTTTTTGGTATTTGTTCTAATATTCCATTAAAAGAAGAAAGAGAAAAATTTTCGTTATTTATATTTTTAAATTTTTCAGAAATATGCTCACTCAAATCTTTATAACCATTTTTTTGTTTTCTATCAATTATATTTTTTAATGATATATTTAAAGGAGGAATTTGACTATAAAAATTCATTTTATATGAATGAATTGTTGCTTTAACATTTTCGTTTTTATTTTTTAAAAAAAAAATATTATTTTTTGAATAGTTAATTATTTGATTAAATTCATTTCCATAAATTTTCTTCAAATTATTTAAATAAGAAATTTTTTCATTATAAGAATTTATTTCTTTTTGATTTTTATTTATTTCTTTTATAATTTTTTGATATTGAGTAATAGATTGAATTAAACCTTCTTTTTTTGATAATTCTTTAATTTTATAAACATTATGATTTTGATGTAAATTTTGTAAAACATTTTCTTCATAATTATAAGGTGAAATACATAATCCACATAAATTTTCATCACAATCAACACAATAAAAAATATAATGTGAATTATGTATATGACATATTTTATTTTCCCTTTTAATATATTTTTCTTTTAAATTATAATTATTACTATTATCATTATTATTTTCCATTTCTATAATATTCAAATATTATTTAATTAATTTAATTATTAAAATAATAATTATTAAATAATATTTAGAAAGTAAAATTATTAAAAATTTTAAAAATATATTTTTTATTTATTTTTCTTTTTTTTATAAATCAAATTTCATTTATTTTATTTAATTATCCATTTTTATTATAAACAATTTCAAAAATTTAAAAAATAAAAAATCCAATTAAAAAAATGAAAAAAAAATTAAAAAAAAATAAAAAAAATAAAAAAAAAATGGTAGACAAGGAAGACTCTAAAAGTTCAGTATTCACAGAAGAAGTTCGTGAAAAACTTGATTCCTTACTAAACGGTTTATCAGAAATGGAAATATCATTAGATACTCAAATAACTAGAAATCAAATAAGCGACTTTTTAAGAAATCGTAAAATAAATGGAAAAGATTTTGATCAAGAATTAAAAAATAAATTATTTGAAACTTTAAATTTAAATGATGAAAATCCAACAATAACAGCAGAAAATTTTATAAAAGGATACGTTCAATTTGAATCAGATATAACAAATGAATTAAATAAATTTAATGATAAATATCAAAAAGGAAAAGAAGAATATAAAAGATTAAATGATGAATGTAGAAAATATCAAGAAGAAAAAGTTAATAAAGAAGGTTTTTGTGAAAATGCAAAAGTTACTGTAATTATTGAAGATGTTGATATTCAAAGTAAAATTGAAGGAATTCAAAGTATTTCTATTAAATTAATTTATAATGATGATGAAAGAGAAACTGAATTTATTTCTGGAAGTGATAATAATCAAATAAATCAAAAATTTGAATTGTAAGTTTATTTTTTTATCATTTTTTTTTATTTAATTTTTTAGTAAACCTCAAAGTCGAAATGATCGATTTGAATTTGTTATGGAAGGAATTAATGATAATAGAGAAAGATTTATGATTGGGAAAAAATTATTCCCTTTAAATACAATTGAAAGTCAAGATGAATATGAAGTTCAAATTATTATTCCTGAAAAAAATGATGATACGAAACCAGCAGCTCATATTAATTGTAAAATTTATTTTTATTGGTCTGATTTTTTATTTTATGATGAAAAAAGAAAAAAAGAAGAAAAAAGAGTAAATGGATTACAAAGAGCAGTTAAAAAATTAAAAAAATATCAAGATGAAATAAATGAAATTTATCATTTAGATCAATTAAAAAAAAAAACAACAAATTTAGCATTACCAGAAGAGGATTTTCAATTTGATAAAGTAAATGATAATAATTCATTTAATGATAATAAAAATGATAATTTAAAAGGAATTTCAAAAAAAGAAAATTTAAATAATAATTTTAATTATAATGATTCATATAATAATGAAAATAGTGGAAATTATGCTTATAAAAGTGAAAGAAGTTTTAATAATTATACTTCAAAAAATACAAAAATTTTTTGTCTTGGAAATTCAATTTTAGGAATTTTATCTTCTTTTTATCGTCCTGATTTCCCAAATGAATTAGGAGGATTAATTTTATTATTTGGATGTTTTTTTATTAATGGATTTAATAATAAACAAAAAATTATTAATTATTTAAAAAATATGAATTATGGTGTTCTTTGTTTATTAGTTTATGATTTAATTTGGATTATTTTAAATTTTAGTAATTTTTTTAATGGGACTGATAAAAATACGGGAGGAAATGAAAATGGAGTTTTGAGATGTTCTATGCTTTTAGCTATTGGAAATGCTATTCTTAAAGCAATTTTAAGTATGAATTTTAAAAATGATATTAGGAATTTAGAAGGGAATAATTAACAAAGTAATTTCCAATCAAATGATAATTTCCAATCTAATATTAATTATTAATTTTTTCTTTTTTTTTAAAAATTTATTTAAAAAACCAATAACAAAAAAAAAATAAAAATCAAATAATAAAAAAAAAAAAAAAAATAAAAATAAAAAAAAAATAGAAAAAAATTCCCACATTAAATAATAAAAAAAATGGAAAACCAAGAAACCCAACCTCCTCAAAATTCAATCACTTCCCCATTACAGACTCCAAATCCTCAATCTGAAAAATCTCAAACGTACCCTCCAGACTTCATATCAGAAGAAGAGCCAACATCATTAGATATAGAAGAAACAGAAATAATAGAATCAATATTAAAAAATGATTACAATCTCTTCGAATCAGAAAATGAATCTCGAAAGCGTCAAGAAGTAATAATAAAATTAGATTCTTTAGTAAAAAAAGCATGTGAAAATCTAGGTATAAAAAAAGGATTATCACCACAAGATGCACATAATGCAGGAGGTAAATTATTTTCATTTGGTTCATATCGTCTTGGTGTTGTTTCACCAGGTGATGATCTTGATGTTTTATGTGTAGGTCCCGATCATTGTGATAGAGATCAATTTTATGATGAAATGGAAAAACAATTAAGAACTGAAAAAGATATAACTCAAATTTCTCCTGTTAAAGATGCTAATGTACCAATAATAAAAATTATCTTCTCTGGTATTCCAGTTGATATTTTAGTAGCAAGATTAAATTATAAAACTATAAATGAAAATTTAACACTTGAAGATGATAATGTATTAAGATATTGTTCAGGGAAATGTATATTAAGTTTAAATGGTTGTAGAGTTACTAATGCAATTTTAAGTCTTGTTCCTGATAAAGAAAATTTTAAATTAACTTTAAGAGTTATTAAATTATGGGCTAAAAAAAGAGGAATATATGGTAATGTTATAGGTTATCCTGGTGGTGTTGCATGGGCTATTTTAGTTGCTAAAGTTTGTCAAATGTTTCCTAAATTAAAACCTAATAAATTAATTAGAAAATTTTTTAATGTTTATGCTAATTGGAATTGGGAGGAACCTGTTAAAATTACAGAATTGAAAAAGGATGTTGGATTCAAATGTGAAATTGAAGTCTGGAAACCTAAAGATGATAAAGATAAAGATAAATATTTTAATGTTTTAACTATTTTAACACCTGCTTTTCCTTCTCAAAATACTAATTATAATACTACTGAAACTACTAAAAGAGTTTTAATTGAAGAATTTATTAAATTTGATAATTATACTAAAAATATTATTTTTGATAATAATAATATTGATTTTATTAGATTACAATGGCATAATTTATTTAATGAAATTGATTTTTTTAAAGAATATAATGTTTTTTTACAAATTGATATTCTTGCAACGACATTAGAAAATTTTAAATATTGGGATGGATTAGTTGAAAGTAGATTAAGATTTTTAATTACTGGATTTTTAGATTTACCACAAATTAAATTGAGACCTTATACTAAAGGTTTTCAAATTCAAGATATGAGTTTTCAATTTGAAAAAACATATTTTTATGGAATTGATTTTAATGATCCTGATGAAATTTTGAAAAATATTCAAAATCAAAATAAAGATGATTTACTTTTAATTAATGTTAGACCTGCTGTTAAATATTTTATTTCCAAAATTAATGAAAAAAGAAAAAATCAAAGTGATATGAATGTTAGATTAAAAATTAAAACTTCAGATAATTTACCTATTCAAATTATACAAATGAAAAAAAATGAATATGATATGAATAAAGCTTATAAGAAAAGAAAACTTAAATAAATTTTATATATTTTTTAAATTGTTAATTTATTTATATAATGTAAATTTTAATATTTTCATTTTATAAATTTTTTTATTATTAAATAAATAAAATTTATTATTTATTATTTTAATAATAATAATATAAACTTTATAATAGTTTATTGTTTAATTTTATTAATAGCAACAATTGTTGTTTTTATATCTTTTCTATTTTTAATGTGTTTGATAGGAAAAATTAAAAATCTTTGTAATTCTTTAATTTCATTATTTTTAGAAGCAATTTTTTTTTCTAAAACTTTAATTTTATTAAATAAACTTTCAATATATTTTTCTTCATCACTTTTTTCATTAACTTTACAATATTGACTATTATATTTCTCAATTAAACTTTTAATTTCATTTCCCATATCAACATCATATTTAGAAATAACAAAATAAACAGCATTTAATAAACTATCTTTTTCAATAATTTTCTCTGTTAATTTTTCCCTTAATTGTTTATTTATATATTTACTTTCAATAATCATATTATTAATATTTTTTAACTGTTTCGTATTATCAGAATTTATTTTATTTTGATAATCTAATGCTTGTTTAATAAAATTTTTTTCACCTGTAGTTTTAAAAAAACTAATTTTTAAATCTTTAATTGCTTTATTAAATTTTTGAATTGAATGTTCATAATGTGAATTTTCTTCTCTATATTTATCAACAATTGACTTTTCAATTAATTTCATTTTTTCACCTTCTTCTTTAGGAGAAACTAAAATATAATCATTTAATCTTTTATTAGTATTTGTAATAGATGATAAAAAATTAAAATCAATATCACTATTTTCAATACAATAATCTTTTAAAGATAAATGTTTTCCTATATTATAATCTGTTATTATTTTTTGTAATGTTTTATTATTTTTTTCTTGTTCTGTTTCTATTTCTCCATTATTATCTGTCATTATACTTAAAAAACTTGTTCTTGATTTATCTGGATTTCTACTACTTGTTAAGTTTAATATTTTAAATCTATCATTGTCTTTAAATTTTCTTGTTCTTTGTTTTCCAAAATTTAATTTCATTTTTTTTATTATATTTAATGTAAATAAAATATTTTTTAAAAATTATTTATTTAATTATAGAGAAAAATTCTCCATTTAGAAGAAATTTTTTAACAAGTTTCTCTCTTCATCTTTCTTTCAAAGAGAAGTTCATTTTTGGTTCAAAAAACTTTTTCCACAAACCATTGAAGAAAAAAATAGATGTTTGTAATTAACCTGTACCTCAATTTTTGAAGAAATAATTAGAAGAAAAAAAAAAAAGCAGTAGATAAAAATTACAATGAGAATGGTTATAATAAATATGGATATGATAAATATATGTTTGATAAGGAAGGATACAATAATTTGGGTTTTAATTAGAATGGAATTCACAAAATAACAAGAGAATGTTTTTCTGATTTAAGTAAATGATATATGTAGATACAATAATTATAATGGTGTCATTTATATAGGTATGGCTCATTATGTTTTTTTTTGATAATGACATTATCAGATAAATATGAATTATCTTTCTTGAAAATCAACATTTATACCTGTTTTAAAGAAGGAGTTTTTCTTATTTAAGTATAATTATGATTTAATTTTAGTTATTTATTAATAATTATTTAAAAATTAAAAAAATTTATTTTTTCAATATTAACAAATATTATTTTTTTAATATTTTATCTAAATATCAACATAATGAATTTTTAAATTTGAAACAGGAACAAATCCAACATTCATTTTATTATTATTAAAGTTAGTTTTAGGACAACTATTTTCTTTATTATTTTGAGTCTTATTATTATTTACACAATTAATATAATCTTTATAGAAATTATTATGAGTTTTTCCAAAAATTTTTTCTTTTTTTTTTATACTTGTTGGAACAAATGTTGTATTTCTTTTTTCTACTTTTCTTGGATTAACTTGGAATATTGTTTCATTTGCAGTAAATCTTTTTTTTAAATTATTTTTGGAGATAAATAATCCTGATGGATTGTATTTTTCTTCTTTTAATTCAAATTGAATTATACTATAATCACGAAATGAATTTGGATTTGATTTTTTTCCTTTATTTACTATTGGTTCATTCTTTTTTAAAATATTTTTCTTTTTTTTATATAATTCTATCATATTTTCTTCTTCAGAATCATTATTAAATATTAAATAATCAACATTATTATTATTAGAAGTATTATTATTATTTATATTATTATTTGTATTTATAGCATTATCTGAATTTATAGTATTATTTGTGATAATATTATTATTTGTAATAACATTATTATTTGTAGTCATATTATTATTTTTTGTAATGTTATTTTTATTGATAATATTATTATTAGATGATGAATTTTTGATTGTATTTTTTGGTGTATCATATTGATTTATATTAGTATTTTTATTTTCTTCTTGATTAATTTCTTCTTTTTGAATTGTATTATCATTTGAATTTTGATTATTAAAATTAATTTGAATGTTAGAAATTTTGACATTAATAATATCTTCATTATTATTATTATTATTATTATTATTATTATTATTATTATTATTATTATTATTATTATTATTATTATTAATTATTATTATCTATTTCTTTTTGTTTATTAAACTTATTTGTAATTTGTCTAACTAATTTTTTAACTTTTTCTTTCTTTTTATTATCACCTTCATCATCAGTAAAATCAATATCTTTTTCAATTTCAGTAATTTTATTTCTTTTAGAATTAAAATATAATTTTTGTTTAAAATCCTTAATTTGTTCACTTTTCATTTGAAAAGTAGTTCTTCTATTCTTAGTCATATCTCTCTCATTTCCAATTTTTCTTTTCAAATTATTAAATTCACTAATCATATCATTATATCTTTTAACAGCAATATCAACATCTTTTTTAAAATAATTAATATTATTATTTAACTTCTCTTCAATTTCACTTTTAATATTAACAATTTTTTCCCATTCACTAATAAATTCATTAGTTTTTTTTTCTAAATTCATAGCAGATTTAACATTTTCAATTCTTAAATCCATTAATTTTTCATTTAATAATTTAATCTCACTTTCCATTTTTTCTTGTAAAATATTATTTTTAGTATCAGAATAACTATTACAAATATTTTGTGAATTTTTAACAATAGTAAGAACTTCTTTAATAGTATTTTCAGATTTTTGTTTAATTTCTTTCATTTCTCTTTTATTTTGTTCTTTAGTATAATTAATTGATGAAAGTTCTTGAATTAAATAATTTATAAATTGACTCATATTTTTATATTGTGAAGTCGGTCCAATAAATCCAGGTAAAGTTAAATTATCAATAAATATTTTATCATATTTAAATCTTAAATTACTTATATCTTTTATTGCTTCATTTAATTGTATATCATGTGATAATAATTGTGATTCTGCTTTTTTTTTAAATGATTCTATTTCTATTATTTTTTCTTGACGAAATTTTATATTTGAAAATAAATCAGAGAGATTGTTTGATTTTTCTATTAAGGAATTTACTTTTTCTGATAAATCATTAAAGTTATTTTCTGTTAAAATTGCTTTTTCTAATATTTTTTGGTTTATTTTATCTTCCAGTTGTTGAATATGTTTAACTACTTCGTTTTTGAAAATTTGGAAATCTGTTAATTGAATTTCATTTAATTCATTTTCCTTTATTTCATTATCTTTTGTTTCTTCTTTTTTTATAATATCCATTTTTTTATTTTCAATAAAGCTATTTTTTAAATAATTATTTTTATATTTTTTATATCAATGTAAAATTAAATAATTAATTATCTCATTAATAAAAAATTATAAAATATTAAAAAATAAATATTAAAAAATGTCATCTATAAATTCAAATTCATACTGTAAAAAATTGAATGAAATTTCTAAAAATATTTTAATAAATCAATATAATAAAAAAAAACAACGTTTTTCAAAATCGTCTGGAAATTTTGATACTCAATCAAGTGATTATAATGGTACAAGAAGATGTTCAAAAATTGTAAAATCATCAATTCCAAATAAGATAATAAAAAAAGAAAATGAAATTTTAAATCAAACTTCTCATTTTTTAATTAATAATAATTCAATATTTAATGAAAATGTAAATGTAAATAATAGTTCAAATAGTAATAATATAAATGTTATATGTGATAAATTAACTTTTAAAAATAGTTCTCATAATTCATTTCATATAGACAATGATGAAAATAGTAATAATAATGAATATGAAGAAAGTGGAAAAAATTTAAAAAGTTTATTTATAAATGATACTTCTAGAAAAATAAATAATATAAGTATAAATGAATTAATTGATAATAATAATAATAATTATTATAAAAATAATAATAATAATTATAATATTAATGAGAAAAATAATGAGAATAATAAATTAAAAAAATTAAGAACATATGAAAATAAACCTATTTATAAAAATAATTATATTGAAGAAGATTTTACATTAAATAATAATTTACAACAAAAAAAAAGAGAATTATCAAATGTAGAAACATTACAAAAAAAAAATGTTTTAAATAGTCATACAATACCAATGTTAACAAAACAAATATTATTAAAATCTTTCAATGAATATTTAATAAACAATAAACCAATTGTATATAGTGAAGAAATAAAAAGTGGAAATATTTTTGGTTTTTCGGCTTTAACTTTTAGAAATAGTTGTCCAAAATGTAGAACAACTATATCAATTAATATAAATTTAAAAAATGAATTTGGTATTTTACATTTTTTTGATTTACATAGTATTTTAATAAAAAATGATATTTTAAAATCTAAAATTAAAATTTTATCAACAAATGAAATAATAGATGAAAAATTTTTTAATGATATAATTGGAAATATAGTTATTTTAAAATTTCAAAATGATAATATTTTTCTAATAAATAATAATACAAAAAAATTATCTAGTTATAAAGGAATTTTATCAGTTAATAATTCATCAAATATATTATTTTTAAATAATATTCAAAATATTCCTTCTCCAAAATTATTAGATTTTATTTTATTGTTTAATAGAGGAATTTTTCAAGTTTTAACAAATAAAGATATTATTATTATTATATATAAAACTTTATTAGAAGATTTATTAAATAATTCTACATTTGATATTTTATTAGAAGATATAGTTAAAAATTTATTTAATGCTTCAATTAGTTATGGTGGTAATAGAGATATGGCTTGTTTATTTATTTGTTTTGAAAATTTTAAAAAATTATTTTTAGAAAAAAATATTGACAAAATTTATGATTTTTTTCATAAAATTGAAATTGGTATTTTTGATAATGAAGAAGATGAAGAAAAAATTCCTGATTTATTTTCTCCTCAAAAATCAATTAGAATTAAAAATTATAATAATTTAACTTTTAATGATAGAAAATCAAATACTGATGATTCACATAAAATTATAATTAAACCTATACATAAAAAAAAAACTTTTTTTAATTGTTGTGGGTTATTTATTAAATGTAAAAATAAATGAATTAATGTGTAATAAATAAATGTAAATTGTGTTATTTTATAATTTATATTTTAAGAAATATATTTTAATTCCTAATTATTATGTAGGAAATTATATTTGAAAATGATAAAAATGTTTTTTTATATATTTATTTTAATTTTTTTATATATTAAAGTAATATGAAAAATACTTTTTATATTTTTTTATTTTTATTTATTCAAATATTATGCATAAGAAAGAATAATTTGAAAAAAAATGAAACAAACAAAAGTATAATAAAAAACAATAATATACATTTATAAATTTAGTGAATATTAATATTGAAAATAATAATAATAAAACATTTTTAAAAAATAATAAAAACCAAGAAACAGAATTAGATAGATTAAAAAAAATTCAAAAACCAATAATGAAAGATATAAAAGAATCAGAAATGACATTAATAAATAGATTAATAATAGTATCATTATCAGTGTTAATAATGTCAATTTTATTATTATTATTTATGCAATATTTAATTAAAATATCAAATATACAAAAAGATAATTGTCCTTTTACAGAAGATGAATTAATTTTAATTTGTAATGATCCAAGTAAATATAAAAAAAAATTTTAAACTTTTATTTTTCATTTAATAATGTGAAATACAATAATTTTCAAATCCATCTATTATAAATTTAATTGATGCATAATCTTTTTGTTTTTCATATTTATTAATATTATCAATTAAATGTTTTATTTTTGGAATTGAACGTATTTTTTTTTCATATTTATTTAATAAATTAATCATTCTTTCATATTCTTTAATAATATTTTCAGTATCATTAATATTTTTATTTAATATATTTTTATTACTTCTATCACTTTCATTATTATACAAAATATTATAATTTTCCTTCTCATTAATTAAATATTTTATTTTATCTTCAATAAAAATTTTAACATCATTTATATTTTGACATTGAACAATTTCAAATTCAAAATAGTTTTTATTATAACAACAATTACCCATTTAAAAATTATTTTAAAAAAAAAATTAAATATTTCGAATATTGATATTTAATTATAAAAAAAATGAATGTAAAAAGAAAAAATAAATATAATCGAAATCAAAGTCATCACACTCCAAACACATCATTAATAATCAGTAGTGACTTACCTCCAAATAAATTATATAATATATTAATAAACAATCCAAATTTAATAAATGAAAAAGATTTCAAAGGAGAAACTTTTTTATCATATTCAATAAAAAGAGATAAATTAGATGTGTTAAAATTACTTTTAACTTCACCAATATTAGATATGAGTTTTAAAGACAAAGATGGAAATACATATTTAATATTAGCAACATTATATCAAAGAGAAAATATGATAATTCCTTTAATTCAAAAAGGAATTAATATAAATATTAAAAATAATGATGGTAATACTGCTCTTCATTTAGCTTATATGTTAAATAATGAAAATATTATTAAAATTTTAATTGATAATAATATTGATATTAATATTATTAATAATAAAGGTGAAAAGGCAAATGAAGTAAAAGAAAAAATTACTAGTCCTATATTTATTAATCGTATTGGAAGTAAAGACTTTATTAATTTTCATAAAGAAAAAGATAAAAATGATAATTTTAATACTTCAATTAATAATAATGATAAATTAAATGATCAAATATCAAAATATAAAAGTGATGATATTTTTAATACTGAAATTTCAGTTAATAAATTTGATGATAAATTAAATAATCAAATGTCAAAATATAAAAGTGACGATAATGTCAATACTGAAATTTCAATTAATAAAATAGATGAAACAAATTATAATACAGAAATATCAAATAATAATTTTGTTAATCAAATTTCAATTAATAAATCAAAAGAAGAAAAAGATATTAAAGATAATAATGATGATGATAATGTAAATATGGGATTAAGTTTAGTAAAACCAAAAAAAAAAATAAATGAAAGTTTAGAAACAACAACTCATAATTCAAAAAATAATAATACACAAATTAATTTTGAAGAAAATGATAGTAAAATAAAAGATTCTATAAATGATGATTTTTTTGATTTAAGTATTGAATTACCTAAAAAAGAAAATAAAGATATTGTCGTTGTTGAAAAATCAAAAAAAGATGATTTAAAAGATAATGATGATTATAAAGAATATAATGATGATGAAATGGTTAATTTTAGTGTAGATAATTTTAATAAAAAAAGTAATTTTTATAAAAAAGAATCACATTCAAAATCAAATATTGATTTTAATAATTATAATTATTCAGATGATGATGATAATGATTATAATGATTATAATGATTATGATGATAATGATAATAATAATAATAATAAAAATAATAATGATGATTTAAATTTATCAAATGATTCAAATGAAAAATATGATGAAAATTTTAATCCTTTAGATGAAAAAGAAGAAGATTTTTTTAAAATAAAAAATGATGATGAAGATGATGATTATAATAATAAAAGTATACATAATAAAAAAAAATCAAAATCTATTTTACAATCAAATAAATCAATAAAAATTACAGATATAGATTTTATGAAACCAAATACAAATAAAACATCAATTTTGAAAAAAAATACTATAGAAAATTCAAAAACAAAAGCAATTACAGAAAGAAAAAAAAATCAATTAGTTTTTAATTTCAATCAACCAATTAGAGCATCACCAACAAAAAATTATGAGAAAAATATGAATAAAAATCCATTATATACATTTTTAAAAAGTATAAATTTAGAAAAATATTTTTCAAATTTAATAAATCTCGGTTTTGATGATATAAATTTTTTAATTAATGAAGCAAAAAAAGGAAAAATGGGAATTACATATGAAAATTTAAAACAATCAGGAATAAATTTACCTGGTGATAGGATAAAAATATTAATAAAAATACAAGAAGAAGCAAAAAATTTTAAAACTAAATTACCAAATGATATTTATTATATTTGTAAAGATTTAAAAAATTATAAAAAAGATATTCATATTCAAAAATTAAATAATTGGTTAAAAGATATTAAATTAGAAGAATATTTAAATAATTTTATTAAAAATGGATATCATAGTAAAGAATTACTTATTATGCAAATGATATCAAAACAACCTTTAACTTTAGATATTTTAGAAAATGAAATTGGAATTAGTAAATTAGGTCATAGAAAAAAAATTTTAAATAAGTTAAATGAAGAAGCTTATGATATTAAAAATAAATTAAATTCTATTTCTTTAGGTGATATTTTTGATATTAATGTTAGTAAAACTTATGAACAAGTTAAAGAAAAATGTTATATTTTTTAATTGTGTAGTTTTATTTTTTTATTTTTGATATATGGAAAAAATATTTTTTGTTTTATTTGATATTGTTTATATTATTTTTTTTTAAAGTTTAAATTTTTATATAAAAAAATTATAATTACTATTAAATAAATAATTAAAAATATAAAAAAATAATTAATTACCTTTAAATTATTAATACTTGTAAATAAATAAATAAAAAAACAAATTGTATTATTTTCAATATATTTTTAATATATAATTTTTTTTTCTAAATTAAGTCTTTTTTTAAAAAGCACTAAAAAAAAATGAATCTAATAATATATTTCATCCTTTTTATTTTTTTAATAACATCAATTAACACCCAATCAACATGTAGATATATAAATGATTGTTTTAATTGTAAGGCAGCATTTCAAGATCAGTGTAAATGGAATTCAAATTCATGTGATGCAAATGATAAAAAATCACCAAATTCGGATATTATAAAAAGATTATTAATGTGTTATAATTATGAAGAATCTATAAAAAGAATAACAGATAAATATTGTGGAGAATTAAATATTAATTTAATTGATAAAGATATTAAAATAAATTTAAAAGAAAATGATAAAAAATATGGTTTAGATAATTTAATTTGTAGATATACTATTAACAATAATGAAGAAGGTAAAAAATATTATATTAAAATTAAAAGAGAAAAAATTGAAAAAGCTCCTTCAATTATTTTAAATATTACACAAAATGATAAAAATGATGAATCAATTTTAGTAAACGATTATGATATAACATATAGTTTAAATAAAAAAGAAATTTATATTAATGTTTATACTCCTCAATCTTATAATAAAAATCCTTTTAAAATTACTGTTTCATATTCTAATTCTGATAATAATAAAGATATTATTATTATTGTTTGTGTTTGTATTATTGGAATTATTCTTATTATTTTAATAATTTTTTTTATACTTTATAAAAAAAAAGATAATTCTACTTATTTTATTTCAAATGAAGAAGATAAAAAATTTAAAAAACAAATTAGAAAAATTGCTGAAAATGAATTTAGTAAAGTTAAAATTCAAAAATTTAGACAAACAAATGATCAATATGATTCAAATTGTGGAATATGTATGGAAGAATTTAAACCTGACGATGATATTACAGTTACTAGATGTGAGCATATTTTTCATTATATTTGTTTAAAAAATTGGTTTTTACCAATAGAATCTGATGAAATTCATAATACTTGTCCTGAAGATAGAAAATTATTATTCCAAATAAATTTTGATAATATGAATAATCCAAATAATGATTTACAAGAACCAGAACAAATGATATTAAGAATTAATAATAATAATAATAATAATAATAACAATAATAACAATAATAATAGTAATAATAATAATAATAATGCATTTCCAATTGATAGAAATAATAATAATAATAATAATGCATTTCCAATTGATAGAAATAATAATAATAATAATGCATTTCCAATTGAAAACAATCAAATTAATAATAATGCTCCTCCTATTCCAATTATGGGTAATCAAAATCATAGTAACAATCAAATTCCATTTGGAAATGAGAATAGAATGATGAATAATGCTCCAACACCAGCAATAAATTAATATTTTATTTTATTTTTTCAAATATAAATCCATTTTTAAACTAATTTAAAAAATGTAAAAAAAAAATAAAAATAAAAAATAATATAAAACTTACAAAAAAAAAAAAAACAAAAAAAAAAAACTACTTTTTTGAACAACACTTTTTCTTCTTCTCATTATTTTTCTCATTATTATTTAAATTAATATTATTAACATTTTTCCCATCTTTAATCTCTTCAAAATCAAAATCATCTTCAATCCCAATATCAAAATTAGCAATTTCCTCAATTAAAAAATTAAAAGCTTTTTCAACATTAATACAATTTAAAGCAGAAGTTTCCATAAAAGGAGCATTTAAATCTTTAGCTTTAATTTTCCCATCATCTTCTTTAACTTCTCTTTTATCAATTAAATCACATTTATTACCAATTAAAATAATTTTAATATTTTCATCTGCAGTTTTTTTCATTTCAATTAACCATTTATCAATATTTTCAAATGAATTTTTTGATGTAATATCATAAACTAAAATTGCTCCTTTTGCTCCTTTGTAATACATACTTGTTAATGAACGATATCTTTCTTGTCCTGCTGTGTCCCATATTTGAATTTTTATTTTTTTATTTTTATATTCATATTTTTTATCGTTAAATTCTACTCCTATTGTTGCTTTTGTTTCTGGCTTAAAATCGTTTTTTAAGTAACGGGAAATTAGGTTTGTCTTTCCTACACCACTGTCACCGATTATTACTATTTTAAATATTTTGTCATAGTCTTCTTCTGACATTTTTTAAATTTTTTTTTTGATTTATTTTTTTTTTTTTTGAATTTTTTATTATTTTAATTTAATTTGGAATTAATTAATTTTTATTATGGGTTTTTTAATTAACATTTATTTATTTATTTATATAGATAGGATTTATAATTTGGTAAATTAGAATTATTAATTTTTATATATTTTTTTGATAAATATTGATAAAAATCATACCTATAATAACAAAACTCATTTTGAATCATAAAAAAAAAAAAGATAATCTATTATCCAAATACCAATTTTTTAAATCCCAATTAAACCCTAAAATAAAATATAAACATACCATATCTTAAAAAAAATAAAAAAAACCCCAAAAAAAAAAAAAAATAAATAAAAAAAAACCAAAATTCAAAAAATATCAAATAATAGAATTCCCATTATCAACACATTGCCAAGGAGTAATTCCCATTTTATTAATAGCTTTTTCATCAGCTCCTCTTTGAATTAACATATCAGCAATTTCATAATTATGAAAAGTTAAAGCATAATGTAAAGGTGTATTATTATTTTTATTTTTTGTATTCGGAGTGGCTCCACAATTTAATAAATAATTAACAATTTGAAAAGAATTACTTTGTACTGCAATACTTAATAAAGAATCTCCATTAATATCTTTTGAATCAGGACTAATTTTATATTTTTCAAAAGTTTGAATGAAACAAGGATAATTTCTATCTTTTATATAAAATATTATTTCTTCAATGTGAGTTTTTAAAGATTGGAAAATTTGATATTTTAATTCATTCGCTTTTGATATCATTTGTAATTTATTTACTGATGATTTGAAATTTTTTTCTATTAATTTTGTTTGAATGTCATTATATGAATTTTTTAATTTGTATGTTTCAATTTTTTTACTTGGACGAATTATTGTTTTTAATCTTTTGAAATAATTATTTTTTCTAAGGGATTTTTTTAATAAATTTTTATCAAGATTTTTTAATTTATCATCTTTTAATAAAGAAAATTTATATGTATTTTGTAATGATCGTCTTCTTATTTTTGATTTAAATGTATTTAATGTTAATTTTAATGACATTCTTAATTTTACATCTTCTAATTTAACTGAAGTTGTATCTGGAACTATAAAATATTCATAATCTTTTTGATGGAAATTTAACATATAATAAAAATCTTGAGCTGGTAAATTTTTCATTTTTGGGATTATTCTTTTTAAAAATGAATTTACATTTGATGAAATATTATTTGTTCTTCTTAATAATAATTTATTTGGTGTGAAATTTCTTATTAATGTTTCAATATTTGGATTTATTATTTCATTAAAATCATGTATTAAGTAATTTTCTTTTATTTCATATATTAAATTTACATTGAAATAATTTAAATATAAATATTCTCCTGGGAAATTTATGTTTATTTTTCTAAATTTTATTTCTTCTATTTTTATTTTATCTTTTTTTTTATGAATTTTATATGAGAATAATTGGTCATTTTTAAATAACATTGAATTAAATATTTCATCTTTTATTTTTTTTGTATTTTTATCATCAACTATATGATGATGGATTGTTTTTATATTTAAATTTTCTTCATTTTGTTCTAAATATTCATATAAAATGAATAAAATATTATCAACTTTATTTTTTTTAATATTAACACAATTTTCATTTATTTTATTGAATTTATCTTTAATTTGTTCTTCGAAAAATAAAATTTTTTTAGCTTTTTTATGTTCTTTTGATTTAAAACTAATAATACTATTTCTATTTTGAGACATTAAACTATTATCTTTCTTATTATTTTTATCAATAAAATATTCATCTTCACTTAAAGAATTTTCTTCTTCACTTATACTTCCACTACTAATTTGATCACTTTTTTCTTTTTTTTTATCTTTATTATTATTAATTAAAGAATTTTCTTTTAAAATAATATCACAAGATTTTCTTTTTATATTTATATGTTTTATATTATCTATTTCAAAATCAATTGTTGCAGAATTTCTTTCATGTTTACATGAATTAATTGTTCTTATAATTTTATTATCATTATTTGTATTTTCTGGTATTTTAGATAATTGTTTACTAAATTTATGATTGAGAATTAAATTAGTTTTTTTTTTTTTAATTTTCATTTTTCTCCTTTTAAAAATTGGTTTATAATCACTTTGAATATAAGAAAAATCATTACTTCTTTTTTTAATTGAATTAAAATATTTACTAAAAGATAAATCAAAGGTTTGAGCTCTTTTATTTCTTAATCTTTTTCGATCTGGAGAAGTATAAATATTTAAATTATTATTATCCTTATTATTAATTATAGTTAAAAATTCCATTGAATTTGCTTTATTATTTGAAATTGAATTTTGATTTAAAGAAGAATTAGAATTAATTGAAGAAGTACTAAAAACATTTTTTAAAGTATCTTCATTCATACTTAAAAGTTTAATTGGACCATTATTATTATTATTTATATTTCTTGAAGAAAAATAATTTTTTTCTACTAAATCTTGATTATTATTATTAATATTATTTTTAATATTAATTAAATAAATATTACTTTTTTTTAAATCTTCAATATTAGGACTTTTTTTCCTTAAAAAAAAATGATCTCTTGTAGTTTTAGGGGCAATTGTATTATTTATTTTATATAAATAATTTCTAGAAATATTTGAATTATATTTTTTATACATTGAAATATTATTATTACTTAATAAAGGATGATGTCTTATTGTATTTTCTGAAAATAATTTTGTTCTACTTGAAGAATTATAAGTACTTGAATATGAATTTTCTGAACCTGAAAATAAATTTTCATTATGATATAAATTGTTATTTGATGATGTATATGGTAAAATAAATTTTTGATTTTCTTTTTCTTTATTTATTGTTTTATAATTATTTAATGAATATGATGATAATTTTGATTTTAATTGGTTATTATATCTTTCAAAAATTGATTTTGTTTTTGCTTTTTTTATTTTATTATTTTGTTCTTGTAATGTTTTAAGTTGAATATTTTTTGTTTTTTGAACATTATATCTTTTATTTATATTTTTTAATTCGTTAAAATTGTTTATGTGATTTGAATAAAGAGATTTCGTTCTAATTATTATTTTAATATTACTTACAATGTATTTTTTGAAGTTTTTGATTTCATTTTATTAAATATTGAAAAAAATGTTAAAAAATTATTTTTTTTTTGTATTATATTAACATTTTCAATTTAAATTGTTAAATAATTTTTAATATAAATATTTATATTTTTATAATAAAAATTATATTGAAAATATAATTTAAAAAAAAAAATGCGTAGATTTAGTAATATATTAAGAAATTTACAAAAACATGAAGTTTATCCTAAAAATAAACAAGATTATGAATATACATTATTTAAAAAAAGAAGAAAATTATTTATAAACTTTCAAAAAAAAGCAATAAAATTATTACAAAACAAATATTCAAATCCCTATATTTATAAATCAATATCAAAAGAAGATTTAATGACAATAAAAAAAGAAAGTATTCCAACATTATTTGGTTATTATAAAATATTAAAATTATGTAATAATATCCCTTGTCATTATACATCAATATTTAAAGATATTACAATATTTTCAAATACACTTACTGAATATATTCCATTTTTTTTTTCTTCTCCAGAATCACATTTATTTATTAAATATAGTATTTATAATGTATGTTATTTTCTTACAAATAATTTCCCTACTGGAATACAAATTATTAATATTTTATCAAAATATAGAAATAAAATTAATTTTATTAATAAAAAAAATTTAAATAAAGCTTTAGGGATTAATGATATTAAAAAAGAACCTTTAATTAATTTAAATGATTTTAATGATGATAATTTAGAAAATTTTCTTTATTCTTTATATAAAGAGCAAAATAATAATTCAAAATTAAAAGATAATGAAAATAAAAAACAAGTAAATAAAATAAGAAATTTAAATGATTCTATTTCTTCAATTGAACACTTAATACAAAATATTAATGAAATTGAAGAGAAAAAAAAAAAAAATGAAGAAAAAAAAAAAAAATTAATAATAATTAAAGATGATAGAAGAAAAAGTATAATAGATGAATTTAAAAAAGGACAAATTACAAAAAAATTTGTAAAATTAAAAACTTTTAAATATTCAAAAAGATCTTTAAAAGTAAATTTAGATACAAATAGAAATGCAAATGAAGAAGAAGAAGAAGATTCAGAAGAACAAAAATTAATAAATATAAAAAGAATAAAAGAAAATAATGATATATATAATGAAAGAACATTATTAAATTCATGGAATAATAATAAAAATATAAGTCAAATTCTCCTTGAAAATTTATCTAATTCAAAAAGGAAAAATGTAATTGAAAAAAATAAAACTAATTCAAAAAACCAAAATGAAAATATTAATATATCAAAAAATAAAAATGATTTTGAAAATTATTTAAATAATTGTGATGTTTTAGATGAAGTTTATCAAAATAAAATAAATGATGAAACTGCATTTTTTGTAAAGGGGACTTCACCTAATTTAAAACAAAGAAATAATCAAAAGAATTTAAGTATTAATAATAAAGTTATTATTAATCCTACTCCAAATTTAAAAAAATCTTTTTCTATTGAAAAATATCTTAAGAAAAATATTTCTTCTACTAAATCTCGTTCTGAAAGAAAAATTAAAAATTCTTTATATAAAAAAAGAAATACTAATTTTAATTTAGATAAAAGATTAAAAAATAATTTTTCTTTTTCACCAACTAATAATTATGGCTTTAATAAAGGAATTAATAATAAGAATAATAATAATAATATTAATTATAATAATAATAACAATAATAATAATAATAATAACAATAATATGAAAGTAAATCAAATCTAACTATAAT